>JANAVB010035820.1:4081876-4274775 GCA_029216955.1 Iris pallida | reverse complement strand
TCTTTTAGAAGGACGCTAAGACAGTTTCTCTTCTTCTATAGCTTCCAATGCGAGATATCGGTCCAATCCTTTACTACGAGACTGTAGCTCCACGTCCTCCTCTTCGGAAGAAGATTCAACGGAAACCACCTTCACATTATTAAATCCTAGATGAAGATGCCTGCTTCAAAGCTGGAGATTCTTCAATCTTATCCAAACGCCGAGATAACTTAATTTGTTCAATTTTTATTTTGCAACATCACTGAAATCGTCGCCAGATGTTCTTCAATCTTGCGCAACAAACGCGGAATGAAGTTTCATTTGGATTTGGCATCCAATCTTCTACGTCTTCTACATTTTCCCCCCGCACGAGTAGACATCTTGAGAACAAGAAAACTATTGTATTTCAGAAACTATTCTATGTATTTCAGAATGAATAATATACTATGAAAACAAGAAACTATTGTATATATAGCAAGAGAGAAGTACAAAAAGTGAGGAAGATGGAAAGACAAATAAATTTCGAGACTAGCAAACAATCTACTAGCCGTTTGATTAAGGAGGGCTCGAGGAAGATTCTACTAGCCGTTTGATTGAGGAGGGCTCGAGGAAGATTCTACTATCCGTTTGAAAATTACAAAAGGTTATCGTGATCAACTCCAATTAAGGAACTCTATAAGAGGTTTAATTCCGCTTGATTGAGGAACTCGACGAAGTCCACCGCGAACCGGAACTTCTACTTCTTTTCTTCTTCATCTCCGTTTCTCCTTCCACCACCACCATGCCCTGTAGATTTATAAAAAAAATATTAAATTGTTAGATGAAACAAAAAAACTAAATACGGAAAGATTACTAAATCAAAATTAAACAGAAGACATTCATAGAAAACATGAGATTAAAGATAAAAGTGTCACAGAAGCAACATCACAACTTTACAACAACTAAGCAGACTCTGCTAAGCAATAACTAAAATTAGGGATTGTGTCCTCCTTGGATTTAATTTACACAAAGAAGAGATTTGAGAGAACGAGCTTTTGTAGGCTTCCTTAATGTACCATTCTCCGTCCTAAATGTACCATTCTCCGTCCATTCGCCGTATTAAAAGCAAAGAGAAAGGCCATGTTCCTTCTTGAAAGCAAAAAGAATGGCCATTCTCCGTCCATTTGCCGTATTCACCGTCCATTCGCCGTATTAAAGCAAAGAGAATGGCCATTCGCCGTATTCTCCGTCCATTTTCCGTCCTAAATGTACCATTCTCCGTCCATTCGCCGTATTAAAAGCAAAGAGAAAGGTCATTATCCGTTCATTGGCCGTATTCACCGTCCGTTCGCCATATTAAAAGCAAAAAGAATGGCCATTCTCCGTCCATTCGCCGTATTCACCGTCCATTCGCCACATTAAAAGCAAAGAGAATGGCCATTCGCCGTATTCTCCGTCCTAAATGTACCATTCTCCGTCCTAAATGTACCATTCTAAGTGTTAAAAGCAAAGAGAATGGCCATTTTTTGTCCAAAAAAATATTCTCCTCGAAAATATTATCTTTAGAAAAGTTAAAAAATAATCCGCCCGACCTCAGAAGTAGGTTTCCTCAGTTCACCACCACCACCATGACATGTAGCTTTATTAACAAAATATTAAATTGTTAAATGAAAAATAAAATTTCAGACAATGGCATGGGCAGTAAAATTTTAGCGGCGCCGCTGGTACTTCTCCTTGTTCGAGGAGGTCTCGACGACGTCCGACGCAAAGCGGACCGATTCTTCTCGGCGCAGCTGGTACTCCTCGTTGTTCTAGGGGTGCTCGACGACGTTCGACGCGATCCGAACCGTTTCTTATTTCCTTCTTCATCTCCGTTTCTCTTTCCACCACCACCAGCACCACCACGACTACCATGGCCTGTAACCCAAAAAAAAAAGGTTCAGATTAAATTGGATGGAATTTTGAGAGAGTAAATATGAGTTAATTTAGGGTGTTCATTGAAAAAATTAAAGTGAAGAATGACCTGCTAAAGCAAGTTACCAACAGGTCAGAAGTCTAAATCAGCATTAAATGATGTCTCCTGTATTATTTTATCTGAATTAAACCTGAACCGTTGGATTAAAATCCAACGGTCCAGATTTCGGATGTATCGATACATCCATTTCCAGCGGATGTATTGTAGAATTTTCCTATATATATATATATATATATATATATATATATATATATATATATATATATATATATATAGGAAAACTTAGATGGTGAAACTTTTGAATTCCGAAAATACCCTTACATACTTATACTAATTAAAAATAGTTCATTAATTTTAATAAGGACAACTTAGTAATTAGGAAGACTACCCTTTGGTCTTCCTAAAGAGTCTTCCTAAACTAATTAAGAAATATTAAAATACGTGCAAGTCACGTGCACATATGCTAGTTATTTATAAGTCCATACTTCTGGAGACTGGCCATGTAACCATGAAGGAGAATGAACGACATGGTCGGAGTTTAAAGGATAAAAGAATGAAGAATTTGATTAGTGTAGTTATATATGATCATTGAAAATGTTGATAAATTTGTTTTATTTTCTTCATTTAGATTTTTTTTAGTACAACTCCTTTAAAATTTAGAATTATAATAGAACTTTTTAGCGATTTTATGTTTGAAAAAAAATATTGTTTCAGTGTGTATAATTTTTTTTTTCTAACCGCATCACACTAATTTAAATTATTATGGTTGTGACATTTAATAACCGGTTGTAACCACTCTCCCACGTTTTCTCTTTTTCTGATCATTTTTCTAACAAAACAACTTTTGGATATCTAAGTAAACATTTAGATGATAATAGATATTTTATTAAAACAGTTATAACCTCTCTCTCCCCTTCCCTACTCTTTATCTTTAAAGAGAAAATTTTGAATTTTTTTTCTTTCAACTGCATCACATTGATCTAAATTATTAAACAATTTTTTTGGTCCTAACTGAATCAGAGTAAACTAAATTATCTAAATTATTAAATCGATTGTAACCTCTCGATGATATTAAACCAAATCTTTTGGATATTTATATTTTCTATCTGCATTATACTAGTCTAAATTATTGAACATGTACGTACAGCCTTCATGAAAAAAATCTTTTGGATATGTAAGTAAATAATTTTTTTAAAAAAGTCTTTGGATATTTAAGTAAATATTTAAACAATAATGAATATTTAACTAAACATTTAAAAGATTAATATTGGATTACATTTAAATAATAATAAATATTCAAGTATTTCAAAGATTAGCATTGGCTATATTAGTCAACAGACATAAGTAGTCGGTATTAATCATTCATCACTGTTTGATCTCTTTCCATTTTCTTACATATGTAAAATTTATATTTTCGAACTTGATTGAGATTTAATCTCCTGCAAGTTTAGACATAATCTAATATAATTTAAATAAAAATATATTATTTAAAATATAATTCCTTTTCTTACATATCTAAAATTTATATTTTCAAAATTAATTAAGATTATTCTCATGTAAGTTTAGACATAATCTAATATAATCTAATTTATAACCTAAACATAAATCTAAATTTTAATATAATCATATCATTTGTAATTTTAATATTTTCCTAATATAATTTTCTACGTATGTATGGAATTTTAAAAATAATGGATGTTTATGTATTTAAAAGATTGGTATTGGTGTATATTAATCAACATACATAAGAAGTAGAGATATTAATCATACATCATTGTTTTGATCTTTTTTTTTTCTTATTGTTTACTTGCATATCTAAAATTTATAATTTAGAACTGCTTTCTTTTTCTTACACGTCTAAAATTTATAATTTAGTACTTAAAGTACTTAATTGAGATATAATCTGCAAGTTTAGACATTATCCAATATAATTTGATTAAATTTATTATTTAAAATATATATCATTCGTAATTTTAACATAATTCTAAATTTGTCACGACCCACACCCAGAGTAAGGGCACAAGTGCGAAACAACGTCCCAGTCTACGTCGCAGAAACGACATAGAACGCTGTCTAGGTCTACTATCTAACAATAGTTATAATATCAAACCTGTCGAGAATGGTCAACTCTGAACGGAGGACAAGCAATGACAGTATAATATACTCAATCACAAACTCTAAGAATGACGATAGATAATACTGAAAGATAAAGACAACAAGATTTATAATATCATCCTGAAAAATCCAACACAGAATAATACAAGTCCAAAATCTCTGAGTCAACAATCTCAAAACAATAACTAACAAATAATAACAAGCCAAAGTAATCTGGAGACAGAGTCCAGTACTATACTAAAATCAGCTAAACTATACCAAGTGTCACACCCCAGAACCAGAATACTGGAGGGCGGGGCAATGACTCAGCCAACTACGTATTACGGATAGATGAATACCGTATAATACGATCAATGCTGTCTAACAAGACGAGGGGGTGCATACTACGTGAAAGTCTTATTATGGTCACTTCACATCTATTGTCTCAATCATTCAAGCAAGAAACAAAAATAGAGAACATGTAAGATAAAGCAATAAGGCGTCCCCAACGCTTAGTCAAAATGTTCTTGATATCTGGCTTTACAAAACATAGCCAGATGATGTAGCAAGGTATACACAATTGTTTATCAGCTGCAGCCTGACTTTAGTTACAATTACGTAAAAGTAAATACAAGACAATCCGACTAACATGTCGGTGCCCAACGACAAAGTATAAAGTAATTCACAAAACGAGCGGGAAGTAAGAAACCCACCCGAGTCCTCCTGCGATCATCCCTCTAGTATTGACCATCTTGGAGGTGGAAGTAAGCTGAGTCCTCGGGAACCGGCTCTAAATCTGGCCATGCAAAACCAGAGAGGTTAGACCTCTAATAGCAAGTACCGCAAGGAAGCACGATATGAGGAATTTAAACCATTAACTAAGAGAATATAATAATAGATCTCTGTTTGCTACTGGGATTCACAAAACGTTACGACACTTCGAACCAACCTCCCAACCAAACAAGGACAGAAGTTGGCCCGTCATGTCTCGACACTCTGATCATCTCAGTTAGTCAACAAAGTAGGTACAGTACACAACCAAATCAATTTAAACGGCCATACAACTACTACGACTTGCTATTGTGGATTCCAAGTTATCTTGGAATTATGCGATAAAGGATTCCTCAGTTTTTACTATGTGCAAGCAAGGCTAGTCTACCCAGTCAATCAATTGCGCCAATCATGAATTAGACGAGTCCCAGCGGGACGCCCGTCATCAATATACAATATATAATAAATAATATAAGCAGATATCGCTCCCTGCCCGTGTGGCAGATTTGCAGTATCTGTGGGAACCAGCCGGCCTGTCGGGCACTAATAGTCCCAAAGAGGGCTGCCATGTAAGAACTCGGGAATCCATTCTCTCCATGCAGTCAGTATTTTATTTAACTTAGTAGTCTCTATGTTAAGTAAAATCCCATGCCGTGGATCATGGTCATTCAGAATGAGTACTTCCGTACAAAGTACGATATGCCCAACTCTACAACGATACCTGTGCGGTTAGGTTGTAGGTCTTACATAACGTAATGCAACAATTAAAACTAACCACGGAATAATCATGCCTTGACTATAAGGTACACATGCTGCTTTGTAGAAAAATAAATAAATTGAAGCCTGCATATGCATGTATGCCAATATTCGGGATTAGCCAGTCGATTGCAATAGTTTATAGTTCATATGAACGTGTCTCATTCATTCAATTCAATAAGACGACTAGCCAGTCTCTTAGTTCCAACTAGGAACGCATGATCAATTATTAGTCAAGATAACAATCAATGTCAATCAATGTCAATTCGGGACAAGAACCAGCCAAAAAGGCATTATGGGCTATAGATGGATACCTATCTACTGGAAATAAAATCTTATGCGGCTGGAAAATAAAGATCTCATGCGGCTGGGAAATAAAATCTTATGTGGCTGTAAAATAAGGATCTCATGCGGCTGGGAAATAAAGATTTCATGCGGCTGGGAAATAAAGATTCCATGCGGCTGGAAAATAAATATTCCATGCGGCTGAAAAATAAAGATTTCATGCGGCTGAAAAATAAAGATTTCCTGCGGCTGAGAAATAAAGATTTCATGCGGCAGGAAAATAAAGATTTCATGCGGCTGGAAAATAAATATTTTATGCGGCTGGAAAATAAATATTTTATGCGGCTGGGAAATAAAGATTTCATGCGGCTGGAAAATAAAGATTCCATGCGGCTGGGAAATAAAGATTTCATGCGGCTGGAAAATAAAAATTTCATGCGACTGGAAAATAAAGATTTCATGCGGCTTGGAAATAAAGATTTCATGCGGCTGGAAAATAAAGATTTCATGCGGCTGAGAAATAAAGATTTCATGCGACGAAATAAATATTTCATGCGGCTGGGACTGTTCTTCTTCTCCGAATTTTTTGAGAACAAAACCATGGAAGCCATTGCTTCCAAGCTCTCTAAATCCTTCATTCCAAGCCCAAATATGGACTTCCATAGGTCGAAATGGGGTAGAACAAAATTTTCTACAATATGGAACCATCAAAACTTGAAAATAACAAGGTTAGCTAGATCAAAACCCGAGAATCCGAAAATACAACAAGTTTAGATCTACACAAAATAAGCCATGAAAATTAAAAATGATAAGTGCTAAAGTATCTAAGAATCCTGTGAGAGAGACAATAGAACAAAAAAAAATGGAGATCCATTAAGAAGCAAGTTGTACTTGCCTAGCTCTCCTAGGTTGGTGGGAGAGTTATGAGGAAGAAGATGAGTAATGAGAAGAAGTGAATGAAGAGAGAGAAAGGGTTTTGGGGTTTTAAATGGGGGTGGTGGTAGGTGGGTTCATGTTGAACCATCCAAGGCCGGAAAATAAATCAACTCGGGCCGAACCCAAAAGCAAAGCAGAAAGTAAAATACAGAAAAATAATTAGCAAAAAATTAAAAGAATTTAAATACAGAACAATACATGATAAATATTAAATAAATACATTCTAGCAGTACATGTATTTAGAATACGTATTCCGGGAACGGGAAGTGACATCTCTGTCCTCCTTAGAAAAATTTCGTCCTCAGAATTTCAAATCCAAGCAGGATAGAAATATCGGACCTAACTAATCTAAGTATAAGCAATTTTGAGTAAGCACTCATTCTACAATGCCAATAGCAAATAACATATCTATGTTTAACTATCGATGACACCAAGCAATTCTACTCATAAGGTGACAAGCATGAGGAGTTAAGACGATCAAGGTATACAGAAAGAGATATACCTTGTGAGTCAAACAGGTGCGGATATCGTGATCGGATATCATCCTCACGTTTCCATGTTGACTCTCCTAAAGAATGATGATCCCAAGCAACCCGGACAAGGCTAATTGTTCGGTTCTTGAGTATCTTCTCTCTTCGGTCCAAAATAGACACAGGCTGTTCCTCGTAAGACAGGTTGGTACCAACAAACAGCTCAGAATGATCAAGGATATGGCTTGGGTCTGATACATACCTACGTAACTGAGATACATGGAACACGTCATGCACCTCTCGTAACAAAGGTGGAAGGGATAAACGATAAGCAACATCGCCTATCCGATCAAGGATAACAAACGGGCCTACGTACCGCGGACTCAACTTTCCGCGAATGCCAAATCTAATGACCCCATGGGTAGGTGAGATCCGTAAGAACACGTGGTCCCCAACGGAAAACTCTAGCAGCCTACGATGCTGGTCCGCCCAATGATGATGCCGATCCTGCGCATCTCGAAGTCGCTCTCTAATTCTCTTGACCACCTCAACTGTCTGGACAATCATTTTCGGGCCTAACATCTTTCTCTCTCCAATATTATCCCATGCCAGTGGCGACCTACACTTCTTACCATATAGTACTTCAAATGACGCCATCTGGATACTGGCTTGATAACTATTATTGTATGAGAATTCGACTAAGTGGAGGTGGCTCTCCCAAGATCCTCCAAAATCCAAAGTGCAAGCTCGCAACATGTCTTTCAAAGTCTGAATTGTTCTTTCTGATTGCCCGTCTGTCTGGGGATGGTAAGCCGTGCTAAATCTTAACTTGGTACCCAGGCTATGATGTAAGCTCTTCCAAAAATGTGATATAAAATGGGTATCTCTGTCTGACACAATACTGACAGGGACTCCATGCTGCCTGACTATCTGTTGCATATATAATTCTGCCAACCTTTCTGTAGATTGCCCTACTCTGAAAGGAAGAAAGTGCGCCACCTTTGTAAGCCGATCTACTATCACCCAAATAGCATCTTTACCACTTGGTGATCTCGGTAAACCGGTCACAAAGTCCATTGTAATATGTTCCCATTTCCATTCCGGAATAGAAAGTGCTCGCAATAACCCAGCTGGCCTCTGCTGTTCTGCCTTCACTTGCTGACATACCAAGCAACGGGAAATAAATCTAGCTATCTCCCTCTTCATCCTGTTCCACCAGAAGTGCTGCTTGATATCTTGGTACATCTTGGTCCCTCCAGGGTGTATGGAATACTGAGAACTGTGAGCTTCTGTCATAATCTTATGTCTGATATCTCCACTAGGCACACATAGACGCGATTCAAACCTAAGTGTACCATCCTCATGGATTTGCATCTCCTTTCTGAGTCCTGACTCACATTCTGCCCTAAGCTTCTGAATCCTTGGATCCTGCGCCTGAGCTGCCTTGATCCTGTCTACCAAGTCAGATTGAACTTGTAGACTCGCCAGTACTCCTACATCACTAGGAAGTATAACCTCGATGTCCATCTCCTGAAGGTCTTCTAAAATGTGCTTTTGTGTTGTCAACATAAATGCGCCGCCTCTCCTGCTAAGAGCGTCTGCTACCACATTAGCCTTGCCTGGATGATACCGAAGCTCCACGTCATCATCCTTGATCAGCTCTAACCATCTTTTCTGCCTCATGTTCAGCTCCTTCTGAGTAAAGATGTACTTCAGACTTTTGTGGTCTGTGTACATGTCCACTCGATCACCATATAAGTAATGCCTCCATAGCTTCAAAGCAAATACTACTGCCGCCAACTCCAAGTCATGAGTTGGGTAATTCTTCTCGTGGTCTCGAAGTTGCCTAGATGCATACGCTATCACCTTCCCATGTTGCATAAGGACACGTCCAAGTCCTTTACCTGACGCATCACAATATACAGTGAAACCTCCGAGCCCAACTGGCAATGTCAGAATAGGTGCTGATATCAACTTCTGCTTTAGATTCTCAAATGATGCCTGACATTCTACCGACCAGACGAATGGTACATCCTTCCGTGTCAAGCGGGTCATGGGTGCTGAAAGTCTTGCAAAGACTGATACGAACCTTCTGTAATATCCTTCCAATCCCAAGAAACTCCGCACGTCAGCTACGGTCTTGGGTACTGGCCAACTCTCTACTGCTTTTACCTTCTTGGGATCCACTGCTACTCCAGCTCCTGATATGATGTATCCCAAGAATGGAATTCGATCCGTTCCAAACTCACATTTGCTGAGCTTGGCGTACAACTGGTTCTCTCTCAGAACCTGCAACACTTTCCTGAGGTGGTCTTCATGCTCCTCTTCACTAGCAGAGTAGACGAGAATGTCATCAAGAAACACAATGACAAATTGGTCTAAGTATGGCATAAAGATGCGGTTCGTCAAATCCATAAATATAGCTGGAGCATTGGTCAACCCAAATGACATTACTAAGAATTCATAATGCCCATACTTCGACCTGAATGCTGTCTTGGGAATATCCTCCTTCCGAACCCTCACTTGATGATACCCTGACCGAAGATCTATCTTGGAGAAAACTCTAGCTGTGCTCAACTGATCAAACAAGTCGTCGATCCTGGGTAGTGGGTACTTGTTCTTTACTGTTGCCGCATTTAGCTTCCTGTAATCGATGCACAATCTGGATGACCCATCCTTCTTCCCCACAAGTACCACTGGTGCTGCCCATGGTGATATGCTAGCTTGGATGAACTTTTTCTCCTTCAGTTCCTCTATGTGCTGATATACCTTGGCCTGTTCAGAATCTGCCATTCTGTAAACTCGATCTAATATCGGTTTAGTTCCAGGTATCAATTCTACGCTGAACTCAATATTCCTAACCGGTGGTAGACCTGAAAGTTCTTCGGGAAATACGTCTAGAAACTCTTCAACTACCTTCGGAACTTGAACTTCTTCCATTGCCGTCACTACTCCCTGCTCTTGTTGAGTTACCACTGATCTGACTAAGGTGAACCGCTTCATGCCTGGAATATCAAAAGATACACTCCCTCTACGACAATCTATTGTCGCATGACTGTCTTTCAGCCAGTCCATGCCTAAGATAACGTCAAAATTTCCAACAGAAAACTCTATCAACCGGGCGGGTAAGGAATGCCCGCAAACTACAACGCTACATGCTAGAATAACTCTACTAACTCCTACGAGCCCATTACCAGTGAGTATATTTAACCTCTCTGGTAATGCCTCAAATTCTATTCCTAGCCGTGTTGTAAATTGTGCAGATATAAATGAGTGTGATGCTCCCGAATCAAACAATGCTACAGCGGGATATGAGGCAACGAGAATGTTACCTGCCACAACATCTTTCGATGCCAATGCCTCTTCCAAGGACAGAGTGAATACCTGCCCTCGACCTCCTTGTTGGTTCCCATGCTGCGGCCTAGCTTGGTGCTGCTGCTGGCCCCTGCCTTGATGATGCTGGGGTGGTCTATGTTGGTGTTGCTGCATCGGCGGTCCCTGCTGTCGAAACATCTGAGCCTGTGTCATGAACGGGCGCTGTGCCAACGGTCTCACTGCCACCGCTGGTCCTCGATACTGGCCTGCCCCTGGTGCTGGCAGAGCAGGAAATTGTTGTACTGGTCCTCCTGACCTCGAATTCATGGGACATGTGGTAACTCGATGATCTGGATTTCCACATATCAAACACTGCCCGTTCAATGTCCGACACACATCCCTAGTGTGTCCTACCTTCCCACAATAAGTGCAGCCCACTGGGGTTGCTGGTTCTTCCTCTGCTGCTGTTGTTGCCTGGGTGGTGGTGCTGGCCCTCGCATTGCCACATCGTGGATGCGAATGCCAAGGGATGGTGCTGTTGTTCGGGGCGCTACTCCCCATCCTCCTTCAATCTGACTGTAGGATCTCTTCTGACCCCCAGTCCTTGCTGAAATCCTCTGAATGGTGATCTCATGCCTCCGGGTCGCCGTTAACACTTCATCGAAAGTCTGATAATTGTGCCCCTCTATTAATTACAAGAGCTCAAGGTGAAACCCTTGCTGGAACCTCATAGCCCTCTGGCTCTCTGTTGCTACCATCTCTGGGGCAAACCTGCTCAATCTGCAGAACTCCACTGCATAGGCATCTACCGTCTTGTCGGCCTGCTTGAGGTTGATAAACTTCTGTTGTAGCTCGAACTGCGCCACAACTCCATAGTACTTCGTCTTGAACCTTGCAGTAAAATTGTCCCAAGCAACAGGACGTCTGATGCCTACCTCCTCTGATTCCCACCAATCACGTACAAGATCCTGAAGTAACAACTTCACCTGATCCACACGTTCTTCTGTCGGCACCTTAGCGGCTGTCAAAATAGTCTTAATATCCTTAAGCCATGCATCTGCTGAGATGGCATCTTCCGTGCCCTCGAAACGACGGGGGTTGAACTTGCAAAATCTGGTTGGTGCTCCTGAATCTGGCCTTGTCCCTCTTTCCAAAGCTGTCTGCAACCCTTGGTTGAGTAGTACGTTCTGCTCTTGCAACTGAGCGTGCATGCGCTGTTGGGCTAACATCTGATATTGCTGAGTAGCCATCATCCCTCTCATGATCTCCAGAAGGGTCGGTGTGTCTATTTCCACAGGGGTAGGTGGAACTGTTGGTGGTGGTGGAACCTCCGGATACTGCGATCCAGCTGCTGCTTCCACTATCACTTCTTCTTGAATAGCCTCTTGGGGTAGTACTGGCCCTTGTTGCTGACCAACATGGTCAGGTTGTCCATGCTGCCCTTGTTGTTGCTGTCCAGTCCTGACAGATGCAGACGAAGTGCTCCTAAGGAAAGGGACAAGAGAGCAATCAAACAACCGGACGTGAAGGATCAATGAAGCCGAAGGATACGGGAATGTCAAGCTAGGATTGGGAACAACGAATCATGAGATCAAGGGGGAACATGTGTGATTGAGACATCCTATAAATCAAAACACCCCACAAGTCTGAAATCAGACCTGCATGGGCCACCACTAAAATCTTGTCACGCCCCAGAACCAGAATACTGGAGGGCGGGGGAATGACTCAGCCAGCTACGTATTACGGGTAGATGAATACCGTATAATACGATCAATGCTGTCTAACAAGACGAGGAGGTGCATACTACGTGAAAGTCTTACTATGGTCACTTCACATCTATTGTCTCAATCATTCAAGCAAGAAACAAAAATAAAGAACATGTAAGATAAAGCAGTAAGGCGTCCTAAACGCTTAGTCAAAATGTTCTTGATATCTGGCTTTACAAAACATAGCCAGATGATGTAGCAAGGTATACACAATTGTTTATCAGCTGCAGCCTGACTTTAGTTACAATTACGTAAAAGTAAATACAAGACAATCTGACTAACATGTCGGTGCCCAACGACAAAGTATAAAGTAATTCACAAAACGAGCGGGAAGTAAGAAACCCACTCGAGTCCTCCTGCGATCATCCCTCTAGTATTGACCATCTTGGAGGTGGAAGTAAGCTGAGTCCTCGGGAACTGGCTCTAAATCTGGCCATGCAAAACCAGAGAGGTTAGACCTCTAATAGCAAGTACCGCAAGGAAGCACGATATGAGAAATTTAAACCAGTAACTAAGAGAATATAATAATAGATCTCTGCTTGCTACTGGGATTCACATAACGTTACGACACTTCGAACCAACCTCCCAACCAAACAAGGACAGAAGTTGGCCCGTCATGTCTCGACACTCTGATCATCTCAGTTAGTCAACAAAGTAGGTACAGTACACAACCAAATCAATTTAAACGGCCATACAACTACTACGGCTTGCTATTGTGGGTTCCAAGTTATCTTAGAATTATACGATAAAGGATTCCTCAGTTCTTACTATGTGCAAGCAAGGCTAGTCTACCCAGTCAATCAATTGCGCCAATCATAAATTAGACGAGTTCCAGCGGGACGCCCGTCATCAATATATAATATACAATAAATAATATAAGCAGATATCGCTCCCTGCTCGTGTGGCAGATTTGCAGTATCTGTCTGAACCAGCCGGCCTGTCGGGCACTAATAGTCCTAAAGAGGGCTGCCATGTAAGAACTCGGGAATCCATTCTCTCCATGCAGTCAGTATTTTATTTAACTTAGTAGCCTCTATGTTAAGTGAAATCCCATGCCATGGATCATGGTCATTCAGAATGAGTACTTCCGTACAAAGTACAATATGCCCAACTCTACAACGATACCTGTACGGTTAGGTTGTAGGTCTTACATAGCGTAATGTAACAATTAAAACTAACCACAGAATAATCATGCCTTGACTATAAGGTACACATGCTGCTTTGTAGAAAAATAAATAAATTGAAGCCTGCATATGCATGTATGCCAATATTCGGGATTAGCCAGTCGATTGTAATAGTTCATAGTTCATATGAACGTGTCTCATTCATTCAATTCAATAAGACGACTAGCCAGTCTCTTAGTTCCAACTAGGAACGCATGATCAATTATTAGACAAGATAACAATCAATGTCAAACAATGTCAATTCGGGACAAGAACCAGCCAAAAAGGCATTATGGGCTATAGATGGATACCTATCTACTGGAAATAAAATCTTATGCGGCTGGGAAATAAAGATCTCATGCGGCTGGGAAATAAAATCTTATGTGGCTGTGAAATAAGGATCTCATACGGCTGGAAAATAAAATCTTATGCGGCTGGAAAATAAAGATTTCATGCGGCTGGGAAATAAATATTCCATGCGGCTGGGAAATAAAGATTTCATGCGGCTGGAAAATAAAGATTTCATGCGGCTGGGAAATAAAGATTTCTTGCGGCTGAGAAATAAAAATTTCCTGCGGCTGGGAAATTAAGATTTCATGCGGCTGGAAAATAAAGATTTCATGCGGCTGGAGAATAAAGATTTCCTGCGGCTGAAAAATAAAGATTTCATACGGCTGGGAAATAAAGATTTCATGCGGCTGGGAAATAAATATTTCATGCGGCTGGAAAATAAAGATTTCATGCGGCTGGAAAATAAAGATTTCATGCGGTTGAGAAATAAAGATTTCATGCGACTGGAAAATAAAGATTTCATGCGGCTGGAAAATAAAGATTTCATGCGGCTGAGAAATAAAAATTTCATGCGGCTGAGAAATAAAGATTTCATGCGACGAAATAAATATTTCATGCGGCTGGGACTGTTCGTATTCTTCGAATTTTCTGAGAACAGAACCATGGAGGCCATTGCTTCCAAGCTCTCTAAATCCTTCATTCCAAGCCCAAATCTGAACTTCCATAGGTCGAAATGGGGTAGAACGATATTCTCTACAACATGGAACCATAAAAACTTGAAAATAACAAGGTTAGCTAGATCAAAACCCGAGAATCCGAAAATACAACAAGTTTAGATCTACACAAAATAAGCCATGAAAATTAAAAATACTAAGTGCTAAAGTATCTAAGAATCCTGTGAGAGAGACAATGGAACAAAAAAAAAATAGAGATCCATCAAGAAGCAAGTTGTACTTGCCTAGCTCTCCTAGGTTAGTGGGAGAGTTATGAGGAAGAAGATGAGTAATGAGAAGAAGTGAATGAAGAGAGAGAAAGGGTTTTGGGGTTTTAAATGGGGGTGGTGGTAGGTGGGTTCATGTTGAACCATCCAAGGTCGAAAAATAAACCAACTCGGGCCGAACCCAAAAGCAAAGCAGAAAGTAAAATACAAAAAAATAATTAGCAGGAAATTAAAAGAATTTAAATGCAGAACAATACATGATAAATATTATATAAATACATTCCAGCAGTACATGTATTTAGAATACGTATTTCGGGAACGGGAAGTGACACCAAGGCTTCATCTGCTAGAGCTAGCCCTTGCTGCACTAGGGTATCCAACTCTATACCAACCACGTCATGAGGACTGTAATAGGTAGGCAACTCCTCCTCATCATCTGTAATATTTTCAACAGGTCCAGTCAGGACGAAAACGAGTACAAAATCTCAAACAACAGTTCTAGTTATACAATATTAAAAATGTAGCAGTAGATAGAGAGAATATACTAGATAAAGTAGAGCGTACATGCATCCTGACAGGGTATATCAAAACTGTAATGAGATAAGGCAAGAGAACAGTGTATAACATGTACGAAAATTTGGAACTGCTATCTATGTGAGTTTAGCACTAGTTTCAACATGTGATCGACTTAGAACTTGATACAATGTTTGGCCTGGCTAATCATACGTGAGTGTATGACTAACACTATACAATAGGGATACAATGGTGATACAATAATGATACAATCTGGTACTGTGGGGTATTGATCACATATCTACGCTAACACCCCCATCCCTGACTAATATAGTGGATCCAGTCATGACACGTCATGACACACATTCTTTGTGAAGTAGCTCTCCTTCACAGAAATCATGTCTATACAATGAACAAGGAAACAAGGAAGACTTGCACAAGGCATACCATATATATAAGAGAAATAACATCTTATGACGGGATCCAGACAAATACCAATCCGTGTGAACAATGTGTCAAAAGAACAAGGATATCTACACTAAATACTAGAAACAAAGACGATATCATAAAACAGAATATTATCGAAAAATGTACTCGTCTGGTACCCTGAATGACTGATAAAAAATAGATGCCTGAACTGGAGTCTTAAAATCCTAGTTAAGGCAATACAGGTTATGATGTATTCAAATATAAGGTAAATGAAATATACGATGCAGTCTACATGATTCTAAATCAAATCTAGGTCAAAGTCAACTCTAAGTCAAACTTGGTCAACTGTCTAGGTCAAAACAGGTCAATAAGGTCAACTAAGTCATATTAGGTCATACTAGGTCATAGCAAGTCAAAGCAAGTCAAACTAGGCCTAATAAAGTCAAACTAGTACAATCTAGGTCAAGGGTTGACTTAAAGTTGACTTTTGGTCAATTGGTCAACTCTGGGTCAAATTTGGTCAACAAGTCAAGATTAGTCAACTAGAAGTCAAACTTGAGTTAAACTCTAGTCTAAGTATCTTATACCAACAATTCCCTACTAAGATACAATCTAGGTATCCAAAAACCAACATTATCCTATACCAGGTATTTTACCTATCAATCTATCCTAGACTATAGACTAATCCTCATGCTAGGCTTAGTAGGTAATCAACCAAGATCATACATATAGTAAATATGTACTGTAATATATATATGGGTGGTATCCTATCTATATATCTACGATACAACCTCTAACTATATACTATAGGTAACTATCTACCCTAGATTAATAGGATGGTAACACTCTATACCTAGGCTATAGGCTAACTAACTTAGACTACTTAGGAAAACCCCATTATCTATAGATATATTATTATCTATGTTAATAGGTAATATCCTATACTTTAGACTATAGGTAAACTATTATCTAATATTTAGAAGGCAACCCCCAAAACTCAGAACTCAACCCAACTCAACAACTCTCACACTCACTCAAATCCTAACTCAAACTTCCAACTCAATTTCTAACCTAAACTCTAACTCACTAAACACACACACTAGACACACACACACACAATGGGAGATTGGGGGGGGGGGAATGGGCTGCCAAAGGGGCTGCCCCTACTGTCCAAAGGGGATATTAGCCCCCTGCTGCTACTGCAGCCCTGTCCTTCTTCTTGTTCTTCTAACCCCTTCACTCATTCATTCAGACCATCTATCCATCCATCACATTCCTTTATCTCTTTACTCACTCTATTTCAATTCAAATCTATCCAATCCATTCATCATTCAATTTCATTCATCCTCCTTCACTCATCCCCTCATCTTACGCTATCTACATAATATCTAACTTAGCTGCAATTTAGGGGTATATGTATACAAAACCTGAATATACATGTAAGATACCTTTTAAACTGAAACTAAGAATAGTCAAACCATTTAGAACCCTTTAGAGAAACATGAAGTCAGTGGTGTAGAAATATGGAATTTCAGGACCAGAAATCCTATACGCCAAACCCTACATGCGCCGCAGAGCTCGGACAAAGTACTTCACACAGCAAAGACAACAAATATAGACATTGAAAGAGGACTTTTTATTACATATAAAAGTCTATTACATGTCTAAAAAAGGTTGTACAAAGGAGAACTTCTACAAAAAGAAAAGATCCTAAGTCTACAGCCAGGCACATCGATCACCATGTGCCCTCAGTCAGGCGCATCCCACCATGCGCCCTCAGTCAGGCGCATCCCACCATGCGCCCTCAGCAAGGCGCATCCTTTTCAGCAGCTCAGTCATGTGCATCCTCAGTTATGTGCATCCCTTCAGCAGCCCAGTTATGTGCCGCTCTTCCAGCCAGGCTCACCGTCGTCTAAATGCTTCGACTAATGAAGCATTTGAAGCATTTATTGAGCAGAACGAGGGTGGCAATCAACCCTCTAGCTGGAGGAAGAGCTTCCTAAACCGAGGAAGAGAAGGGCACCGCAAGCCGACCTGTGGCCAGGGGAGGCTTCGAAAGAGCCTCCAAAGGGCGAAGGAAGACCGTAATCGAAACCGCGGCTAAAGGAGCAGCTTTCAACACAACCAGAATGGGCGACACCCATTTTTAAGAAAGAAAGAGCCCCCAAAGCTGCAGCACCGCAATTTTGATCTGCGGCTCTTCCCACATGACGAAGACGAGGCTCGTGCATCCCCATCTTTGGATGTAACAGACACCTTCTGCCTGCCTCAGAAGCCCTCGACTCCGACTTTTGGATGTAACAGTCACCTTCAAGTGCATCAATGAAGACATTGTGTTGCATCTTCACCCTCTGGAGCATCTCATCAACAGAATGCACCCGAGTAAACAAGTTCATGTCGGAAGAACGTGGGAGAACGAGAAGCAAACTCTCTCCATGCCACTATTTATAGGCCGGGCAAATCAAACCCATGCGCCAAGTGGATGGCTCTCCGAATTCCGTATAATAAATTTGCATTAAATGGATGAACCAGACGCTTCGAATTCAGCTAAGTCAAAACAGCTATTTAAAGCACTCGAAGATCGTAACAGTCGCACCATTAAAGACGTGCCACGAAGCGGATGCGCCGGCCAGACAGCGCATCACACAGACGCGCCCTTCAACACCAAGCGCATCACAGGGGATACGCCCCCATGCATCCCCCTGCCTAGTAGAACGCCAACCGATGCGCCCACTCAGCTGTCCATCGAATGTCAAAAAAACATTAAATGCTGAACTGATAGAGTTGGCAGCACGCCTCCCGAAGTCTGAACAGTTCAGAAGACGAAGCGTCACCAACGTCAGCATCATCATTACTTCCCTCCGACGGCTACTGCCACGTGGCCGCCCAAACCACTCGTATGTGCCTCCGTAGCCATGCGCCTGAATCTGCATGCGCCTCAAAAGCCGTACGCCCCAGACTTCTCTCTGATCCCAAAAGACAGAAGTAAAGTCACTACTGAAGCTTCGCATGCACCTCAAAAGCCATGTGCCCCAAATGGTTCGCGACTGCCAAAGGTTACGAGCCAAAGTCTTTTCATGCGCCCAATCCCAGGCGCATCCTACCAGATCATTCCCCATCAAATTCGAGATATCTGAGCCATGGGTCGATGACACGTGTCCTTTGACTCAACTCACCCAAGATCTCAGCAACAGAAAGATCTTTTCCTCTGCTACGTGCCAGCTCACAACAGCAGTATGAAGAATTCAACCCCTCAATCAGGGTACAGCGTCCATACGCCTCCATCATCCATCATCACGTGGTATCCCTACGTCCAGGCACATCCTACATATGTGCGCATAAGCAGCCAACCTGCAAAGCTATAAATAGAGGGATCATTTCCTTCTCACCCACGGACAAATAGATAGAAAAACGAACGAACACACCACCAGAGAGGCAGATACAGACACTCAACGTCTTCCTCCTCTCGGTAAGCTCCAGCACCCAGAGCAATCCAGACCTTCAGAGAACGGATAACCGTCGTCAGATCGTCAATAGAGTCAATGCATTACCACTCACTCCATCGACATAAGGGACCCAGATAAATAAAAGTGTACTCCTAGGACTACATCTAAGTCCTATATCGTAACACTGTTCTGTTTGTATTGAAATTTGTAATAAAAGAATTTTAATGGCAAACAAGCTGGCGACTCTGCTGGGGACCTCTTTCTCCTCCACCGAAAAAGCTGTGTCGCAATCCGACGATGTGAAGGTGGACTCCTCCCATAAGACGCTGGTCGTACGCCTCAATCAACAGACGTATGAGGAGTTCATCTCTGAAGGAAGTACGAGTCCTTTGAAGAGGCTGCCAAAGCCGAAGAAGACCCGCCGAGTCTGGGTGCGCAAGGTCGACGCCGCTGGCACCACCACCGAAGGGGATGCGCCAATCCAGCCTTCCCTTCCTGCTGACGTCCTCAGCAACCAAGATGCGCCCGCCGGTACAGCGCATCTCTCAGGAAAATGTGCAGCTGACCACATTCCCCAGCCATCTCCCTCTCAGGCGAGGAAGATGCGGCGACGGAGCAGGGGCGCAGCCAATGTCCCACGCATCACCTCTGATGCGCCACAGAAGGTCTCTGTCTTTGACAGACTCACTCGCTGTAATGGCGAGGAGAATTTGGATTCTGAGTACTATGCGCCCCAGCGGACTGGTACGAAGAAATCTAAGACAGTACGGGCCATGCGCCCCAAACGTGCTATGCCAGCAGCGAGCCAGAAGCATGCGCTCACAATCTTGTACGCTGCTGATGGTAAGCTGTACAGGGCTCAGGTGCTTCTGCGCCAGAAACGAGCCGACCTTCAAAGTCCTTGTCTCGCTTGGGCGCATCTATTGTATGCACAACTAAGTCGAGTAAGGCAAATCCAGTGGTCTTGAACTCCCGTGCCTCCTCTGGTTATGCTTCTGAGGTCCGTTCAAGTCACTTCAAATGTTGTTCCCCTATTACTGATCGGGACGCCTGTTTGGTGTTTGATCAGGGGGCGCAACATTCACTTGACTACCCCGGCGCTTGGCCTTGCCATGCGCCTGAAGGGGGTGCGAAGGTGGCACTCTCCTCCAACGATCTGCGCAACGTGATCACTCACAAGCGCCGATCAGGAGAGTCGACTGACATGCACGATGCGCCCCTCACAGGGTACACTTGTGCTGTGGTCACCATCAACTGCTGTTGCAAGGTGGCAGTCCCACCAAGGCAGTCAGTATTCCAGCGGCTGCAATCATCGACACCCCTCCGACGTCGCCTCGGAAAGAAGGTGTCAACAAAAGAAGAGCCAAGGGTTGCTTTATGCAACGTGATCTCTAACTCCTCGTCAGTCCAAAAGACGACTGGCAATTCCTTGTCCTCGTCCAAGAGCCAGTCGAGGAAAACCAAGGCATGTGTCTCGTCCTCCGGAGTGTTCGAAGGCACTCGGGGGAGAAAGAAGATCTTGGAGGAAACTGGGGGTAGTCAGACCCTTGTCGAGCCTTCCTCCGAAGACGAAGCTGTAGAAGCTAAAAATAAATTAGCTATTTCTACGCAAAAGCCAAGCCAAAATATGTTGTACGAAGTCAACATAGTTTATAAAGCTAAATCGGTTTGTACGCGCGCAATGGTTGCTCAGGGGTTGTACGCAGATGCCACCTGTCCTATTCTTTCTACGCAGTAGGGACAGGCTGTCATCTCTACATTTAATGCAGAGATATGGGATCTGACAGCCATTATTCTTTTCTCTGACATTTAATGGCACAAAAGACGGAGAGACATATTGGAATCAAGGAAATGCTATACGCAGACGGCTATAATGATGGTTTTCACTGTTTACGAAAAGACATCTCACGTAACTCAATATTCATTGGTTAGTGTACTAACAGAGGAGAAGTATTACGCTCAATTATTTTCCCTATACGCAAGAGTCTATTTAAGCTAATTAAATGCTTAAGGCTATATTAGCCACTCTTAAGTATACGCGTATTAGTTTATTTGGGTTATTTTAATACCCAAGGCTGATTAGCCACTATACGCAGGGGAGCATTAATTGAGTTTAATCATTTTTTTCTTCTGTACGTAAATTACCATAATTATAGGGTACGTGGCAGGATACACGCGTACGAGATTATGTTTTTACAGTACGTGGGACACATGGCGTCTGCGTAAGACTCTGAATATGATCGTGCTGAGCAGTTGTATATATGTGGGCTACGTGGCATTGTCTGCGTAAAGCTTCCAAAATACTTGCATTGTGTTGAGCCGAGCAGTTAGCAGTATGTGGGACACATGGCACTTGCGTAAAGCTCTAAATGAGATCGTGTATGGCAGTTGCATGCGTAATATGCGTAATAGCCTTATTTTGCTGCTTATTTCTCGGAAGACTTAAACCTATAAATAGGCAATAATTTTGACAGCAAAAGGAGAGAATCGGACGGAGAGAATCAAAAGAATTGTTATAATTCCCGAGTGTTCTCTTTTACTTCTTCTTCTCAAGAACAAAGTGAAGTAGAGCAGGAAAGCATTCGACTTGTGCCATCAGTGCCAACTTTGTCGATACCTTTCTAAGGTCTCCGTTCTTCAGTTGTTCTTCCTTCCTCCTCAAGACAGCAAGTTTTTTCAACATCGTTGTGTGGTCCAAGGAACAAAGTGATCATTTGTGAATCAGACTTCCATAGCAATACATTCCCAGAATCAAATTTGTACTTTTGTACTTTTTCTCGTTTTCTTTTCTTGAAGTTGTAAAGGCTTTTTGTTAAGTAAAACAAAATGGCGACTCTGCTGGGGACGACTTTCTCCTCTGATGAGAAAGTAATTGCTCAACACGACGATGCGTCGATCGGATCGACGAAGAAGACTCTGGTCGTTTCTTTCGACCAGACTGCCTATGAGGAGATGCTTCATGCTGGGGGTGGCAATCGCCACTCCAAAGTGTTGAAGTCGCGTAAGGTACGAAAGGTCTGGATGCCTAAATCTGACGTACCTTCTTCACAATCTGATGGGATTCTTCCCACTCCTGTTGCTGAGACTCCCGCCAGTGGTGTGGCAGTCTCAATGGCAGGCTCTAACTCTGTTCGCAGAGGTCAGTCTCCCGCCTTTGGCGTGGTAGACACTGTGGCAACTCACCCTGCGCATAAAGGAAAATCTCCCGTCTGCGATGTGGCAGATACTCCTGTCTTGCGTAAGGGTACGTCTCCCGTCATTGACGTGGCAGACATCAATACTTTACGTCTTGCGCGTAAGGGAAAGTCTCCTGCATATGGCAAGGTAGACTCATCTCTACGCACACAGCGTAACAAACAGTCTCCTGTTGAAAACAACGTAGACAATTCCTTTCGTTTTGTGGGCAAAACTTCGGTTTTTAACCCACAAATTCCAAACAAAACACCACGCAGAATTCCTAATCTCAAGATTATGCGCGATGTTGATGGTAAACGTAGTGCACAAAAGCCAACTTCTGACTTGCGTACGCAGCTTCAGGCCAAGAAAAATCCGACCACTTACGCCAATGAGATCAGCAACTCACTTTATACTCATGGGGCTCAAAGATTTACTGCACCAAATCAGAAGAAGAAGATGCTGCTTTCTCCTACTGTTGACTTACGCCAAATGTTAAATCAAAAGCGTAGTGATAGAAATGTTCCTATGACTCTCCCTAATGATGATCATCACTGCAAAAGTCATCAAATTGTAATAAAATGTTGTTGCTCTAATACAAAGCGGTCTGTTTTTGACCGATTAAATTATGATATGTCTCAACAACATGATGAATGTGATTTTGAGTTGTCATATGCTTCTGTTAATATGGCTTCTCACATACCTAGACGAAGAGGAACGAGACGTAATTCGTCTCAGACTCCAAGTCAACAGAGATTTAACAGGATCGTTGACAATTTTGAAGGTGTTTATCAGAATACTCGATCAAGGAGTCGTCAATCTATTATACCCTCTTCAGATTCTGAGGCTGGGGGTACTCAGAATTTTGATTCTGAAACTGATAGTGTGGACTCTAATCTCTACACTAGTCCATCCGTAAGTTCAAAAGAGGCAGAAATTTATGTTGCAGGTGATGAACCGGAATCTTCCGGTAATACAGAACAAAGACTAATTATAGTCGAGCAAACCATGAAGGAACTGATGGCTATGATGCAAAACATGCAGCAAACTCTAACAGCTCAGCATACAGTTCCACCTCAGGTTCAAGTAGTCACACCAAACCAGGATGGACAGGGGGTAGACACACCCCTAAACAATCCTGAACCCATTGCTAATCAAGATTCAGCATCTCCTGAACCTCTTCATCCAGAAAGTGCTCTACTTCCTCAAATGGGAGTTCCAATCCTCCCTGTTACTCTCCAATCCAATGGTATATTGCAAGAAGTAAGGGAATTAAAAGCAGAATTGGAGAGTATGAAGCATAAAACTCATCTCCAAAAATTAGGGATTAAACAGCCATATCCTCCCCACTGGAATGATGTTCCCTTTCCTTCCAAATATAAACCACCATCCATGGTTTTGTTTGATGGGAAAACTTCTCCGAATCAATTCATAAACCATTTTGAAATGATGACTATTCATTTAGAAAAAAATGACGCCCTCCTCACTAGAGCTTTTATTGGTTATCTGACAGGCATTGCTTATGATTGGTATCGTAGTTTACCTGATAATTGCATATCATCATTTGAAGAATTCAAAGCAATGTTTTTGTCTCGCTTTTACGAAGTAGGAATGGACATGAACATGTCCTCCTTGATAGCAATTAAACAAAGAGATAAAGAAGAAGCTCGGGCATTTATTGATCGATTTCGACAAGCGACTCTAAAATTGCCTCCTGGGATGCCAGATGCAGCGTTGATTGATACATGCAAGATGAACCTGCATCCCACCATTGCTGTCTTCATTGGGCCCACTCAATTCACTGATTGGCCTTCTTTTATTATGGCTGCTGCTTCAGCCGAAGATAACGGCAGATTGGCACGAGAAAATGGAATTATGTTTACCTCCGAAGATAAAGGAAAGAAACCATCTGCTGGCCCAAGTCATAACAATAAAGGTGGTGGAAAAGGAGATAAAGGAAAGGAGACATTAGTGGTAAACCTTTCCAAAAACAAACCTGCACCAGCTAATGTTGAGCCATCGAAACCAAAAGAGGAATATTCTTTCGATGAAAGCGATATTCCAAGTATATTTGAATGTCTGATGAAGAGTGGCAAACTCCAGCTCCCAGACCCTAAACGACCTGATGAGGTCAATTTGACTGATAATCCTAAGTATTGTATCTATCATAGATACATTAACCATCCCACTCGAGCATGTTATGTCTTGAAGAAGAAAATTCAAGAATTGATCAATGCTAAAGTCATTTCATTGACTAATGATGATCACACTGTCACAACGAACATGACTTCTATACAATTTGGAGATTTCCCTCCACAACAAATTCCTGATGGAGTAATTCCAATCCCTAAAGCTACTTTGGAGATCGTAAATCTTCCACCAGCCAGAGATCAAGTTGAGGGATTAGTCCCTCTTACTTTGAAAAATGGGGAAATCATGTGGGTACATCCTGATTTAATACCTGATTTGGAGAAAGAAAGTAAAACTTCTAAATCCAAGAAAAATAAAAATGTTTTTACTTGTAACATGATCTCTCATGTTATATCTGAAGACTATGATGATCTTGATCATCTATGGGGTGGTATCCCTTTAGAGGAGAGGTTAAGAGGTCTTAATATATGTCCTCCGAGTCTAGCCCCTCCTGTCAAATTGAAACTCACTCATCAGCAACAAACAGCTATGTGCAGTGTGCCTTTATATAGAGCTCAGCAAATCTTTGCTGCATATGAAAAAGCACCCTTTGGAATTTTACCACCTCCTGAGTTGAAGACTCATGTTGCTGAGACTCAAAGCACTTCTGATGCTCTTCTACTCGATGAAGTTTCACCACTGCCGGAGTCACAAATTGTTGTTTTTGATACTCCAAATATTACTGAAGCATCTTCTGAAAGTTCTATTCCCATGCATATCTATAGCCAACAATCAGTGCGCCTCATGAAGTTGATGGGTTATGATTTCCAGAAAGCCGAAGGATTAAATTATGGCAAAGGGATACGGCTTCCTTTACAAATGCAATCTCAGAAGAGCACTACTGGATTAGGATGTGAGATCCCTAGTCAGCATAAAAAGTCTCATAAGAAAAGACCAAAGGGAAAGAAAATTACAACCTGCAATATGGTAGTAGTATCTCCTGAGTCTGCAGAAGAAGTTCTCACCGGAACAAGGTCAGGAAAAGAATATCTTAAAGACTATGAAGAAACTTCTAAGGAAATGGAAGATACGGTTGAACCTCCAAATCAAACTACCTCTTCTCAAATACCTATTAATCAGAAGCCTTCTAAACCGTCAGCAAATGAGAAGGGGAAACAACGAGCAGTACGCTTTGATGTACCTCTGAAGTCAAACCAAAGTCAGGGGATGATGAAACCCTACAAATTTGACATTTTAGCTCAACTGGCTAATACGCCGGCGAGACTTTCTATCTTTGAATTACTTCGTCTCTCAAAGGATAGCAGGGAAGCTTTGAGCGAGGCTTTGATCCAAGCAGATTCTTGTTTGGCTCAACTTAAAACTCCTGATAGTACGCCTCCATCTTGTCCTCAATGTCATAGTGTGATGGAAACTCTTCCAAACATTACCTTCACACAGGATGACATGTTACTTGGCCACAATCGTCATGACAGACCCTTGTATTATACAGGGTATATTGGAATGACTGAGGTGGACAGAATCCTCATAGATACGGGATCTTCTATCAGCATTATTCTCCAAAGCATGCTGAGACCATTGAGAATCTCTACCAGTGATTTAACTTATACTAACACAACTATTGTTGGTTTTAATGCTGGCAGGAGCAAACCTTTGGGGAAGACTCGTTTGAAGATCCAGATCGGAGATCTCCGGACAATAGTGACATGCTATGTTATTAACTCCGATGTGTCCTACAATATCCTGTTGGGAAGACCTTGGATACATGAGAATAATATAGTACCCTCTACCCTTCATCAGTGCTTCAAGTATGTAGACTCACAGGGGAACGTAAGGACTGAGTTTGCTGATTCTGAACCTTTCAAGAACTTTGAAGCTTACTTCATGGATGCACGACTCTATAAAGAGGAATATATGAAGGAGATCTCTGAAATTGCTGAAGACAAATCTTCCTTGGAAGATCAATCATCTGCTGGAAGTTCAGTACCAGTAGAAGACCAACCTTTGAAAATCAAAGTCAAGGGACGAACTCAGTCTCAGACGATTGATGATCAACCTTTGGTAATAAAGGTTAAAGGTAAAATTCAAATCGCATCTGAAGAGCCTTTGAAGATCCCTGTCACAAGTCAAATCCGAACTGACATGAATGACCAGCCCTTGATCATCAAAGTTAAAGGACGTACATCCCGTCCTACTGATCCTGAGCCATTGGTTATCAACCTTGGCAAGTCTACGCTTAAGAAAGATGTTAGTCCATCAGCGTCTAATGTAAAGAAGTCCGTAAATGATGTAAATACTGGGCATGTATTTATTCAATCTAATGAAGATTTTCTTTTGGAGTATATGGATGTCAAAGCTTTTTTAAATTCTTGTTCAGAGGAACCTTTATATGTTGATCATAAGGAAAACTCTTTTCCTCCACACATTGATGTAGGACCATATGCTCAGAAATTCCTGAAATGTGAACCCTATCTCTTACCTGTTACATCATCATCTCAAGCTTGTGTAGCCTATAAACAGCAGGAAGAATCATATTTCTTGATTCCTTCTACCAAAACTTATAAACGACAGATTGTATTCGGTTTAGCAAGAAATATTCCCATAACACAAAATAATGATCTTGATGAGAAGGATAAAGGAAATATCAGAATTAACAGATATAGCCAACAATCTCAAAAGATTATTCAGAAAATGGGATATGATTTGAAAACTATGCCGGGCCTCAATATGGGAAAAGGTAGACGGATGCCATTACGTGGAGATCCATTTTATCAGAAAACCCGATGCGGTTTAGGATATGATGCACATAAAGTGAATAATGAAGATGAAGAGGAATATTCCTCCAATACGTCACAATCCTCTGATTCAGAAGAGAATCAGTATGATGAAGCTGAACAAATCTTCTCTGTTAATATGGTTCAAACTGATGATGAGTCTGAGTCATTTGAAAATGATCCTTGGGTTCAGCAGATGGATAATCAATGGGAATTGCGGTTTGAACAACGACAACCTCCTACGGATGACGAAGTTATTCAAATAGATGTAGGTGATGAAAATATTTCTAAGCCAATATTCATTAGCAAGAATCTTTCTAAAGATGAAAGAGAGTCATTAATAACATTGATAAAAGAATATATTGATATATTTGCCTGGAGCTATGAGGATATGCCGGGTCTAGATCCCAAAATAGCTACTCACAAACTCAATATATTTCCTAATGCTAAGCCGGTAAAGCAACAGCAAAGGCGTTTTCGACCAGACATGATGGATACGATTGAAGCAGAAGTAAAAAAGCTGATTACTTGCGGCTTTGTTCGTGAAGAACAACATCCTGATTGGGTAGCTAACATAGTACCAGTCATGAAAAAGAACGGTAAAGTCAGAGTTTGTATAGATTTTCGAGATCTTAATACAGCCTGTCCAAAAGATGAATTTCCTCTTCCGATCACAGATGTTATGGTGGATAATACTTGTGGTTTTGAACGCATGTCTTTCATGGATGGATTTTCAGGATATAATCAAATCAAGATGCATCCTGAAGATGAAAGACATACTGCTTTTCGTACTCCTTTAGGGGTATATTGTTATACAGTTATGCCCTTTGGTTTGAAGAATGCCGGAGCTACATATCAACGAGCTATGAGCAACATTTTTCAGAAACATCTACGGAAGACAGTAGAATGTTATGTAGACGACATT
Organism: Iris pallida; assembly: GCA_029216955.1. Classification (NCBI taxonomy): domain Eukaryota; kingdom Viridiplantae; phylum Streptophyta; class Magnoliopsida; order Asparagales; family Iridaceae; genus Iris; species Iris pallida. Next base: position 4,246,646 of record JANAVB010035820.1, on the reverse strand, counting down.
GCTGTTAAAAGTTGATCAAAAGATGATCATATTCAAGACTTGAAGACAGTGTTTGACTTGATGCGTCAACATCAGTTGAAAATGAACCCTACTAAATCTTTCTTAGGGGTTTCTAGTGGCAAGTTTCTGGGGTTTGTGATCACCTCTGAAGGCATCCATGTGGATCCAGATAAAATCAAGGCAATTCATGAAATGCGTCCTCCACGAAATCTGAAAGAACTCCGTGGCTTTCAGGGTCGTATTGCTTACATCAGAAGATTTATTTCAAATCTTTCTGGAAGATGTCAGCCTTTTTCCCGTTTAATGAAGAAAGGTGTATCATTTGTTTGGGATGAAGCTTGTCAAAAAGCATTCAATGACATTAAGCAGTATCTCACAAATCCACCTGTTCTGGTCCCTCCAATAATGGGAAAGCCATTCTTGCTTTATGTTCGGGCAATGGATCACTCTCTTGGTGCTCTTCTTGCACAAAAAAGTGATATGGGTCATGAACAGGCAATTTATTATCTTAGTCGAATGATGATCGGAGCTGAACATAGGTATACTCCAGTAGAAAAGGAATGTCTGGCATTGGTCTTTTCCATTCAAAAGACACGACATTATGTAACAGGACAAACTATTCATATTATTTCTAGGATAAATCCTATTCGAGTGTTAATGAAGAAACCAAGTATTCTTAATTCTCGATTAGCTACTTGGGCGATGTTGCTTACACCATATGATATGGTTTATGTATCACAGAAGTCAGTAAAGGGTCAAGCGTTAGCAGATTTCTTGGCTGCTCACCCTATCCCTGAAACTTCCAAGTTATATGAAGACATTCCTGATGAGGTTGCAGATTGCAATATGGCTATGGGAGATGATATTTGGCAACTGTATTTTGACGGAGCCTCACGAGTCGGACCCAAAGGCAATATTGTCTCTGGAGTGGGAGTAGTCTTGGTTTCTTCTGATAAATTAGTTATATACCGTGCCTATTCACTCAATGAACCTTGTTCAAATAATGTAGCTGAGTACAATGCTTTGTTAATTGGTCTTCAAATAGCAAAAGAACTAGACATTGAGTTCTTAGAAGCTTATGGAGATTCTCAGCTAATCATCAATCAGGTCAGAGGAACTTATGAAGTCAGGAATCCTGACTTAATTCCTTACCATCAGGCAGCGATTGAACTAGCTCTATTGTTCAAAGGATTCTTCATAGAATTCGTGCCACGCTCTCAAAATTTAGAAGCTGATGCCCTTGCTAGTTTAGCAGCAGATCTAGCAGTTCCAATCAGAAGACAAAATTCAATAATTTTGTTAGATCGGGATTTATTCTGTATTAAAAATAACTTACATATCGAACATAGTTATGCTTCAGAATTAACTCCTCAACAAAGAGATTGGAGAAGTCCATTCATAGACTATGCTGTCTATGGAATTCTACCTGAAGATCCTAAAGAAGCGGCATCAGTCAAGCGACGATCATTCCGATTCTATTATGACACTTCTATGAATATGTTATATCGTCGTTCTTATGACGGGCTTTTGTTACGATGTCTTTCCGAAAATGAAGCTAAACAAACACTCCGTGAAGCTCATGATGGAGTATGTGGTGCACATCAACTTGGTCCAAAATTACAGGACCGCATTCGTAGAATGGGGTATTACTGGCCTACAATGATAGCAGATGCTATAGATTTTGCAAAGAGGTGTAAAGCCTGTCAAATTCATGCAGACTTTATACATCAACCTTCTGAATTTCTTCATCCCACGGCAGTCTCATGGCCATTTGAAGCTTGGGGCATGGATATAATTGGCCCTATCAACCCCCCTTCTGTTAAAGGACATCGGTTCATTCTTGCTATAACCGATTACTTTTCTAAATGGGCGGAAGCAATTCCTTTGATTGAGGTGAAGACTTCCAATGTTATTAGTTTTATTAAACATCATGTGATTTATCGTTTTGGGATTCCCAGAAGGATAATCCATGACAATGGACCACAATTTGCTAGCCATTCATTTTATAAATTCTGTGAAAAGAATCGAATTCAGAATCTGGCTTCTACAGCTTATAACCCAGCTGCTAATGGTTTAGCTGAGGCTTTTAATAAAACGATTATCAAACTTCTCAAAAAGTTTGTCTCTTCCAATAAATGTGATTGGAACGAGAAACTTGGAGAATGTTTGTGGGCATATCGTACAACGGTCCGAAATCCAACTGGTTTTACGCCATTCTCGTTGGTTTATGGATGTGAAGCTGTTCTTCCCTTGGAAATTCAGATCCCATCTCTTAGAATAGCTATTGCCAATGAGCTAACCTCAGAGAATAATGATCGATTGCGGCTTCAAGAACTTGAAGGTTTGGATGAAAAGCGTCTTCAGGCGCAACAACATATTGAATTATATCAAGCACGCATTTCTCGGGCTTTTAATCGTAAAGTCAAAGAAAGAATATTTAAAGTTGGCGAGTTGGTTCTAGCTGTCCGAAGACCTATGGTTATGACTCATAAAAGTAAAGGGAAATTCCAGGCTAAATGGGAAGGTCATTATGTAATCGAGACTGTGTTTTCTAATGGCGCTTATCGATTGTCGAAGCCTAATGGTGATTTACTCATGTTGCCTATTAATGGCAAATTTCTCAAGAAGTACTATGTATAGATGTACAGAGATTTATTGGGGAATGGACAGACAGTTTATAAATAAAATTCCTTTTTATTCATCAAAGACGATATTACATGATACTAAGGGAGATCACTGTCATCCCTATCAAGCTTAGGACGAGGGCCAAGTCCTTCCTTCCAACAGACGTAGGCAGCAAAGGAGTTGAAGTCATCTGTGCTTGAACTTAGCAGGAGTTTACAGGCAGCTATCCTCTTAGCCTCCTCCTCAGGCGTTTTCCCAGGTCCCATCAAGAAGTCAAAGATATCCTTAGGTGGCTCTGATGCAGAGGATCCTTCGCCCGGCTCTAATGCAGAAGATCCTTCGCCCATCTTTTTCTTTTTGTGCGGAGGCGGCTCCATGGGGGTTGTCTCAACCGCCTTCTCAATTGCTTTCTCAGAGGCTTCAGTTTTCTGTGGCACGTCCTTGGAAGACATTTTTGTTTCTTTGAATAAAGAAAGAAAGAAAGAGAGAATGATGCTTTATAAGAAAACTCTAAACTATTTATAGTAAAGAGTTATTTATGGATGAATGTTAAATGGATGGTTTTGGAATTTGAAACAATCTGTCTTCTCGAAACCGACGGGTTCATCCATTAATTACAAATTCATCGGGTTCATCTATTGATTACAAGTTCATCCATTTATTAGAAAATAAGCTGCCGAAATAAATGCTAGACCTTTTCTCTAAAAACTATTTATGGCAGGTTGACTTAAAAGTTTTGAAAGAAATTTTTAGAAGAGTTTTCTCTATTTTTTAAATTCTTTTCTCTCACCAGCTGATGTTAAATTTGCTATCCATCACGTCCATAGATACTTATCTACCTATTACGGGTTAATCCAATCTGTTACGTCCATATTTACCTCTGACAGTATGGTATACCCTACAAGGAGTAAGATTAGCTGTCTTTGGATGGATACAATTTATTTGTGAAGGCTTATCACGTCCATAATACCTCTGATAATTGTCCTACCTCTATTATTTTGATAGAGTCACAAAAAAATCCAAAATGTGTTATTCATATGATTGACATATCACATCAGCATGGAAGAAAAGTTTAGAAAGAAAGAAATTCTTTTACAAAGGAGGAGTGATCATGTCCTCGATCATTTTTCTCAGTTCTGCTATTCTTCTTTCTCGAATGATGGGTGCATTTTGAGAAGCAATTTGGCGCTTTGATTCTTCAGAATATTTACGAGAAAGCTCCGTAAAACTCATAACTAACCCTTCTTTTGCATCGTTCAGAATTTTGAGGGTACTTTCCGAACCACAAATCTGTTCTTCCAAGACAGAACCTTGGGCCAAAGATTTATTTCGTTCAGTAATTATTTGTTCTCGTTCCTCTTTCAAACGAGCCAATACAGCTTCAGCCTCACGAATTTTGTCTTCCTGTTCCATAAGCCGTACATGTGATTTTTCATAAGTGACTCGGTGCTGTTCTAACAGAGGTTTGCTTCCATAAAGAAAAGCTGTTTCTTGTGCAACTTTGGCATTATACTCCTGGAGAGCTTCTTGAAATGATAATTCTCGAGCTGTGTGTTCAGCAGTTAGAGTGTCATATTCGGTTTGAATAAAACTCTCTATAGTGCCATGATAAATTTCTTCATATTCTTGTAAAGGTTGCTCAAGACTTTCAACTATGGCCTGCAACGTTGTGGCTTTCTCGGTACTATGGAATATGGCAACGTTTCCAATAACCGGGGTGATTGTGGCCTTCAAATCTTTATACTGATAGCTCCCCCTCAAAATCATTTTTGTCAAAGTTATCAAGGTGGTGTAGAAGGTATCAGTATGAACTTGGGCTAGAAAATTCATATCATTGATCGAGCTTGGAGTAGCTACACTTGTTGTCATTGGCAAAGAAAAGCTCGAAGTTGCTACTGTAGTAGCTTCTGCAGTAAAAGCTTGTATTATTGGAGCAGTCTGAGTTGTAGTTGCTGAGATAGAAGTTTCAATCATCAGATTTGTAGTAGCTATGTTTGTAACTTCTACAGCTATCTCTGGAGCTGATGTTTGAATTAAAGCAAGAGGGAGGCTCACTTCAATGACAGGAGCTAGTTCAGACACTATTTCTACAGGAACTGATGTTATATCAGTAGAATGTGTTCCTGTTGTGGCTTCAATTTCAGCAGCTGTAACCACGACATCTTCAGTTGCTGATTCTTCAATATTAACTGGAGTATCCTCCATTACGTTTATAACGTTCAGAGCTGCAACATCTGTAACTGATTGTTCTGTTAGATTCATAACAACAGCCGAGTCTTTCTTAAGAACAATAGAGGATGGTTCTGCAGGAACTTCTTCAGAAGATTTTTCAATTGATTTTTCAGTTTCAGAATCTTCCTCATCTGAATCATCAACTTCTTTTACATGTGGTTTAACAGGAGGAGTAATCTTCTGAAGAGGGGCTTTCTTGACAGGAGAAATGATTTTCTTGAGTATAGAACTTGTCCCTGTAAAGAAAATAATAAATAAAATAGTTATAATATCTGATCATATGAATAAAATCTATTTTATATAAAAAAAAAAAAAAAGATTTGGACCTGATAAAAAGTCATCATCAGAGTCCATATCCTCCCAATCATCCTCACCCAAATCTAAAGCTGGTTCATCAGAGGGAATGGGTTCATTCTCAGTGGGAGTATCCCACTCAATGACTTCAGTAATGGTCCTTGGAGCTACAGAAGAACCTTCTTCAAAAGGAGCTGTGGAAGACTCTACATTTTCTTCAAGAAGAGCTGTAGAAAACTCTATATTTGGAGTAATTTCTGAAACTGTGGTAGTAACAGTTATCGGCTGAGAAACAGTTATCTGTGGAGGAATAGCTGGTTCACTTGCAATTTGTGCATGAGTATCAGTGGTGGATCCCAGATATGGAACTTGTGGTGCAACTGCAGATGAAGATCCTACCTCAAGATCTATGGTTGATGGAAGATTGACATTAGAAACTTCCTCTTCAAATTCTGGCTCATCCAGGAGAAGCGGTCTTTTTATTGCTCTCCTCTTTTTCTTTGGGGAACTAATTGTCAAAGATAATCCCCGTTTCTTCCCACCTTTAGCAGTAAGTACGGGAGCTTCTTCTTTATCTGTGACAATAACTTCCAGAAATTCATCTGGAATAGCGTCATTTATTGGGGCATCTTCTGGTACTCGAACAACTTCTTCTGGATCTCCTTCTTTTCTGATTCGGAGACTTCTTCTTAAATCATATCCGTGGGAAAAAGAACGGATAGAAGAATAGAAGATTGTGTACGATCGTAGTATTTTCAATTCAGTAGTAATGGAAGTAGTTGGTATATAGAATTGGGCTCCTGTACATCCAGTACTAAAATATCGCCAAACCCTGGCTCCATCAACTAACTTCCCGTAACTATTGAAGACTGTTGAAGCATTTCCAACATGAAGCTGGTCATATCCAAACTGCCTTGCAAATCTACTTGGCAGATAAGGTTCGAATATACAGCGTTCACCATTCCTGTACATCAAATGAGATGGTCTGATGTATAAAAGCCATTTAAATGCCGGTCGAGGGAGTGATGTTCTATCTTGACCTCCATCTTCAAGACGTATACCCAGAAGGTTTGATGGAACTGAGGGTGGGGTGCAGAAAAAACTCCAACCATGGGAGTAATTTAATGATGCTCGAGTGTCAGCAACAGAGGTCATCTTCCATGAAGCTTTGTTATATTTCAGAAGAAATAACCCTGATGGATCTTCCGGGCCTGGAGACATCAAGCGGTTATTATGAAGTAATAACCAACCCATCAAAAACAGGAAGGGTAGCTCCACTCTGGGAAATTCGCTACGAGCTTTAGCTCCTAGAACTAATTCATCACTGAAACTCCTTAAACCAGATTGAAGCCGACACACCATAGCTGGAAGCAGACTCAATTTAGCCCTGAAAACTAGACGTACTGCCGGCCATAATATGTCTCGATGGATTCTATCTATAGAAGTAGATCCAGGGACAATCCATTTGCGTAGCCACAAGGATAAGTAGCCAGCTAGTAGGGCCTCTTTCGAGATGTGCTTTCTGCTATGACGAAGATAACTGAGGGTTTCTATCCCTGCTGGAAAGTCACCAGTTTTTGATGACAGATATCTGTCCGGGATCTTGTGTTGATTCATCAAAGCAACTATTACATCCCCAGGCATTGTGGTCATGAGATTGACAATTTGAGACTTGTTCTCTTGGAACCTTTCTCCGTCTTCTTTGAGAAGTCTATTCTTGTGATAGAATAAATATGTTGTCCATTTATTGACGTAGGCCAAATTTGAAGGACTTTCATACATGGTAGTACAAGTCAGATAGTGACACATTAATTCTTGATATACTTCAACCAACTGAGGATTCTGCTTCTGAATCTCTGCCAATTCTTGGTTGGTAGGGGTATACTCTTCATAAGGGAGTTCTCCCATTGGTAATCTTGAAATATATTCCATTTCATGGAGTGCAAACCCCATCTCACCAATTGGAGTTGAAATGGTACCAGTGGAATTGATGTACAGTTCCATCAGAGCCAGGAATAAATTATGATTTATATGGATTCCTTGACTAGTAGCAGTAACTGCATTATATAGTCCAATGGTCTGTAGCTCTGATTTAAAATACTTCAACACCCAGGCTGTCAACATGATCCAATTTTTATTCTGAGGATTCATCCATCCTTGGAGTCTAGGATTCCCTGAAGGATATAATACTCCTTTGTTCATAAACCGGTTTATGTTCATTTTTATTTGGACCGGTTGGATCAAGGAAGAGTCTTCACTGGGATTTTCTCCAGGCATTAACCCTTGGAACGGGACCACACCTCCATAACTAGTACTGGTGAAGTATCCCATACAGTTAGCCTGTTCTCTTCTGAAAACTATCTTGCCAGGTTTTCCGTTTGTATAAGGAGTCAGATTCCATGCCATCCTTCTAGGATGTGTAGCATGAAAAAAGGCAGCAATCGGATAATCCCTATTCATTTCGGGGAGGTACATTGCCGTATTTTCAAATTTGAATACCCACGACTCCTTCTTTGGGTTTGTTTGGGATTCATTATCAATTGCATCTCCAAATAAAAATGAGGGCTTTAAATATTGCTTTAAAGTTAAAGACATCAATATTTCCCCATTCATCAAAGATAACAACATTCTCTCCCCTTGTGATGTGATCAAATTACTCCTTTCTTCAGGATAAATTGGATTGGTCTGTGGGAAGTTAACATGTGATAAATCTTCCAGATAATTGGAGCCCATAATTCCACAAGGAGAACCAAATATTTCTGCCAATGGATGAATTTGTAAATTTACTGCAATGAAAGAGATGATAAAGTTAGTCAAATAGCCAAAATCTCTTACGCAGATGGTTAAATGGACTACTCTACGCAGATGACTTTACACAATGTCTACGCAGACAGCCTTACGCAGATGACTCTACGCAGTGTCTACGCATACAACTTTATGCAGAGTATTCTTACGCAGATATCTATACAGATGGTCATACGCAAGTTTGTGCATAAAGATTCAAGTTTTCATTTTTTTGCTTTATGCAAATTACTGAATTAATTCACATTAAATAGTCTTTATATCTGCGCATAAAGGCTATACGCTTACACATTTTTTTTATGTGTGCGTATTTGATGAATAAACACTTTACGCTGACACGTATACACGTGGGCGTATTGTGTTGATATGCTGACACGTATACACGTGGGCATCATTATTTTCCCAAATCTCTACGCTAACACACACAGCGTGGGCGAGAGTTTCAGGGTTTATGATGGTTAAGTTCTTAATTTGTCCATTGTTATCCTCGTCATCCTCATTGATTACACTCTGATCAAAGATTCGTCCCCAATGATGATCAAGAGTCGAAGAGATTCCTACCTCTTATAGGATGAGCCACAATTGGGAGAATCTCTGGAGTTTCTTCCGATTGCAGAGTGGTCGTCTCGATGTGATCAGTCGGCGGTGCTGCAGTTGCCTTCTTCTTTCCTTTACCGGCGACAGTCTTGCTTTTTGGAGCCATTGATGGAGTGATTTTTTTTTAGGAAGAAGAAGAACAAAACTTTTGAGAAAAAAGGATGCACTCTTGAAATTTCAGATAAATAAGCGAAAGTTCTTTTTGAAATGGAGTTCTATTTATAGAAGAAAGTTTTGAAAATCTTGCAAAAGTGACGGTTACTATCCCGAACTATACACAATTGGTCAAGGATTGTTGGTATCCCGAATTGTACGCAAGAGTTGTTAAAATCCCTGGTTTTACGCTTCTATTTCAAAGTATTTCAAATATTTTAACATATTTGAAAACTTTGAAGGGGGTCTTGTAGAAGCTAAAAATAAATTAGCTATTTCTACGCAAAAGCCAAGCCAAAATATGTTGTACGAAGTCAACATAGTTTATAAAGCTAAATCGGTTTGTACGCGCGCAATGGTTGCTCAGGGGTTGTACGCAGATGCCACCTGTCCTATTCTTTCTACGCAGTAGGGACAGGCTGTCATCTCTACATTTAATGCAGAGATATGGGATCTGACAGCCATTATTCTTTTCTCTGACATTTAATGGCACAAAAGACGGAGAGACATATTGGAATCAAGGAAATGCTATACGCAGACGGCTATAATGATGGTTTTCACTGTTTACGAAAAGACATCTCACGTAACTCAATATTCATTGGTTAGTGTACTAACAGAGGAGAAGTATTACGCTCAATTATTTTCCCTATACGCAAGAGTCTATTTAAGCTAATTAAATGCTTAAGGCTATATTAGCCACTCTTAAGTATACGCGTATTAGTTTATTTGGGTTATTTTAATACCCAAGGCTGATTAGCCACTATACGCAGGGGAGCATTAATTGAGTTTAATCATTTTTTTCTTCTGTACGTAAATTACCATAATTATAGGGTACGTGGCAGGATACACGCGTACGAGATTATGTTTTTACAGTACGTGGGACACATGGCGTCTGCGTAAGACTCTGAATATGATCGTGCTGAGCAGTTGTATATATGTGGGCTACGTGGCATTGTCTGCGTAAAGCTTCCAAAATACTTGCATTGTGTTGAGCCGAGCAGTTAGCAGTATGTGGGACACATGGCACTTGCGTAAAGCTCTAAATGAGATCGTGTATGGCAGTTGCATGCGTAATATGCGTAATAGCCTTATTTTGCTGCTTATTTCTCGGAAGACTTAAACCTATAAATAGGCAATAATTTTGACAGCAAAAGGAGAGAATCGGACGGAGAGAATCAAAAGAATTGTTATAATTCCCGAGTGTTCTCTTTTACTTCTTCTTCTCAAGAACAAAGTGAAGCAGAGCAGGAAAGCATTCGACTTGTGCCATCAGTGCCAACTTTGTCGATACCTTTCTAAGGTCTCCGTTCTTCAGTTGTTCTTCCTTCCTCCTCAAGACAGCAAGTTTCTTCAACATCGTTGTGTGGTCCAAGGAACAAAGTGATCATTTGTGAATCAGACTTCCATAGCAATACATTCCCAGAATCAAATTTGTACTTTTGTACTTTTTCTCGTTTTCTTTTCTTGAAGTTGTAAAGGCTTTTTGTTAAGTAAAACAAAAGCTGTCTTCCAAAGTACAGTTGAGGCCGATCTTCTCGAAGTCAGCCTCCCGGACATGGCTGAGGGTCATCTAGCCCCTGTCCTTCAAGACGAGGGTGTCCTCCAAAATACAGCCGGGGGTAGTCTAGCTCCCACGGATCTGAGTCTCGGAGACGAAGAAGTCCTTCAAGATGGAACCAAGGGTAATCAGGCCCTTGTAGATGCTCCCGTCGAGAATGTTCTCCAGAACATAGTCGGGGGTGGCCAGGATGAATCTCCAGGAGAGGCAACTCCCCTACAAGAGAGTAAAACCGAGAGTAAAACCTCAACCGATCCATCCACTTCCAGCCGTGTCATGACAGTATACATGGCTGGAGGTAATTTCGAGTCTGATGCACTGCCACCAGACCTCGTCCAACGCATGGACACATTAGAAGGAGGACTCAAAACCCTCTCTGCCTCTATGCAAATACTGACTCAAGCAGTGTTTGAGATACGGTCTGCTTTGGCGAAGACACCTTCTACCGGTCCCGACCCAGGGGCCAATGGAGAATCAAGTGTACCCCTTCAACGGGTATCCTTGGATACGGATCGCCGAGAAGCACCTCGGACATCGGAGCCCTCAAATGCTCAACTACAGGTGATACCACCTTCCCCGACTCTCAGCTCCACGGAAGACGTGGTCGAGATGATCAGGGACTTGCACGAGCGCTTTGAGTCCAAGACGAGACAAGAGGAGCGCCAAAAGATGGGGATTCCCCAGCCTTATCCCCTCGAGTGGAACAAAGTGGTTTATCCTCCTAAGTATAAACCACAAACACTGACGTCATACGACGGGAAGGACTTTTCTCGTCATTATCTGACGTACTTCCAGTCTCAGACGGGACATCTTCCAAAGGAGGACGCGCTACTCACCAGCATATTTGTCGGGGTACTGAAGGGAGTAGCGTACGACTGGTACTGCATCCTTCCCGACAATTCCATATCCTCCTTCGACGACCTGACGCACCTTTTTATCGACCGTTTCTACGACGGCAGAAAGGACATGACAATGGCATCCCTTATAGAGATACGCCAGAAAGAGAAGGAAACAGTTCGAGTGTTCATCGAACGCTTCCGCCAGGCCTGCTTCAGACTGCCTCCGGGCATGCCAAAACATGCACTCCTCTCCTCCTGCAGCATGACCATGCTGCCTGCAGTCAAACTCTGGCTCAACTCTACTCCTCCTTCCGACTGGAGCTCCTTGATCATTGAAGCAGAAGCCGCGAAAAAGAAGGCGGCCAATGCTCGTCTTCTGGGAGTCAGTTTCCCTGCCTTTGAGGACAAAGGAAAACGGCCTGCAGCCAACAACCCCGGACGAGAGACAAAGGGGAAATAGGCGTTGACTGTCAATGCCTTAAAAGGTGCGTCAGCACCTACCCAGAAGCCTCCACTTGCACCAAGGCCAAAGGAGGTTTATTCGTTCAACGACGAAGATACCCTGTAACTCTTTGAGATACTGAAGCAGGGTGACAAGATCAAGCTGCCGGACCCGAAGCATCCCGACGAGGTTGGAAAAGTGGACAACCCGAGGTACTGTCACTACCATCGGTTTGTCGGACACCCAACCAAGGATTGCTATGTCCTCAAGAATTACATCTAGCGCATGATCAATGCGAATGTAATCTCCGTCGACTACGAGGAGAAGACGGTGTCAACCAACGTGGTTTCACTCCAGTTCGGCACCCTGCCACCAACTACAACACAAGATGGCGTCATCCCCATCCCTAAGGCGACAATGGAGGTGGTTAACTTACCACCTACTCGTGACAACGTGAGTGGACTCATCCCACTCACAACATCTCGGGGAGAGATCCTATGGGTTCACCCTGATCTTGTCTTCGAGGTGACTCAACCGGAGGTACGCCCTACCTCCAAATCCAAAGGCAGGAAGATCAAGTCTTGCCGCATGGTCTCTTCCTCAGCGAAAGAGATACTTCCCGTACAGACGCGTTCACAACTGAACGCCCAACCCGACGAAGCTGCCGTCGAGGTGGTGCCTCCCTGCACCATTCCTGCTGTCCAGGAGGAGGGCCCGTCTAAGCCCCCAGCAGCCAATAAGCAGAAGTAGATAGATGCCCACTTCGATAGGCCTCTGCGAAAGGAAAATGCTTCGGGGCTAGCCAAGCCCCACAACTTCGATATAATGGCACAACTGGCCAGTAATCCTGCCCGCCTTTCTCTGTTTGAGCTCCTTCGTCTTTCCAAAGACACTCGCGAAGCTCTCTGTGAATCCCTGAAGGATGCTGAGTCCTTCATCAGTCAGGTCAAGCAGCCTGAAGATCTCCCAACTGCATGCACGCACTGCCACTGTACGGATGAGGTTATCCCCAATATAACCTTTACCCAACAGGGCATGCTGCTCAAGCACAACTGACACAACATGCCACTGTATTATACAGGGTATATCGGTTCAGTTAAGGTAAAGCGGATTCAGATCGATCCGGGGTCTTCCCTCAGCATCATCCCGAAGACGCTGCTCTCAACACTGGGGATCCCAATGTACCGGTTGGCGCCTTCCAATACAACTATCAGTGGCTTCAATGCTAGCAAAAGCGAGCCACTGGGCAAGATACGACTAAAGTGCCATATCGGTAACCTCAGAACTGAGGTGACTTGTTATTTCGTGGACGCCGACGTCAACTACAACCTCCTGTTGGGTCGTCCATGGCTGCATGAGTACATGGTGGTGCCATCCACGCTCTACTAATGTATGAAGTACGTGTCCACCAACAACGTCATCCGGACGGAGTTCGCGGACATCGACCCTTTCAAAGGGATTGAAGCCTACTTCACCGATTCCGACCTGTACAAGTCACCTGATATGGAGGAATGCAACGATGCCGACGATGAGGCAGAAATGGCAGCAGAGCCGGACATGGAGCCTGAGGTCACTCTCGACGCTCCTTTGAAGATCCGACTCAAAGGCAAACTGCCTCAGAAGTTGCCTCCCATGAGCATCAAACTGCCCGGAAAAGCACCAGCTGCTCCTGAAGCTCCCCTGAAGATACGGCTCAAGGGAAAGCCGCCTCAAACATTGGCTCTCCTTGTAGCAAAACTACAGGGGAAGGCACCAATCTCCGGGGGTACAGTGGAGGAACCTCTGAAGGTGCGTCTTAAAAGCAAGCCGCCGCCATCCCAGTTGCCAGAAAAGGCCCGCATAGTCCTCTCGGACTCCAAGACCAACGCTGTGGTGGACTCTCCCAATCCTACTCCAGTACTCACAGACGAAGAGCTAGGGGAATATATCTCTGCTGATGTAGATGCACCCTCTCTGGACAATATAATCCCGCGGAATAAAATCTCGTATTTCATCAATAATAGAGTGTCTTTTAATTATTCTAGTCTTCCATATTGGAATGCCATGTATACATTCGATAACGCTCTACGGTCATTGCAAACACAAATAACGACCGTCCATCATGTAAATCGAGTAGTCCCGTCCCAAGGGGTCTGTTACATAGTCCCGCCACAGAATCGAGACGAAGAATCCATCATCTTCGGCAAAGTTGAGCATCATCAAGACCTCCCGCCACTCGAGCCAGAACCAGATACCGGCAGAATGCAAGTCTATCGGTACACGGACCAGGCAAAGTACCTCATCCAAAAGATGGGTTACGACCTGAAAAGCAACAAAGGCCTGAACTACGGCAAGGGTCGACGTCTCCCTCTTCGGCTTCTAACACCTAAAGGAAAGCCACATGACTACTACAATAAAACTCGACGGGGGTTAGGCTATGTCACGCCACCGTCAACTCCTGAGAGTTCAGACGCGGAAGAGGTAGAACATTCTTACTCGTTCGAAGCATCAACCTGGGATTCCGATACCAGCATCGGATCAGTCTTCAAGAAAGTGCTGTCAGCCAATATGACATCAGCACAACCTCAAGAAGATGAAGGCCAAACGCCAGAATTCTTTGAAGAAGAACCCTGGGCTCAACGCCTGGGAGAACAGTGGGAGTCTCGTTTTGAACTACGTGAACCTCCCACCGAAGACGAGGTCGAGCAGATCGACCTTGGGAATGGATCTTCTTCCAAACCCATTTTCGTCAGCAAAAGCCTAAAAGGAGAAGACCGAGAATCTTTAATCCAGCTGGCTCAAGAGTATATCGACATCTTCGCCTGGAGTTACGAAGATATGTCGGGACTTGACCCCCAGATCGTGATGCATAGGCTAAACATCTTACCTGATGCCAGGCCTATCAAACAACAACAACGACGCTTCCGTCCGGACATCATGAACGCCATTGATCAGGAGGTAGACAAGCTCTTGACCAGCGGCTTCATCCGTGAAGAACAACACCCAGATTGGGTAGCCAATGTCGTCCCCGTCACTAAGAAGAATAGGAAAATATGAGTTTGTATCGACTTCAGGGATCTCAACTCTGCTTGCCCGAAGGACGAATTCCCACTTTCAATCACCGACGTGATGATCGACAATACATGTGGCTTCGAACGCATGTCTTTCATGGACGGGTATTCAGGCTACAACCAGATCAAGATGTTCTCCGATGACGTAAAACACACGTCATTCAGGACTCCAAAAGGTGTTTTCTGCTACATAGTGATGCCCTTCGGCTTGAAGAACGCTGGTGCGACATACCAACGAGCTATGAGCACCATTTTCCGTCAGCATCTTCGCAAGACAGTCGAATGCTATGTTGACGATATCGCAGTCAAGAGCCGTCTCAAAGGAGATCACCTGCAAGACCTCAGGACAGTCTTCGATCTCATGCGGGCGCATCAACTCAAGATGAACCCCGCTAAATCCTTCATGGGGGTTTCTAGCGGAAAGTTCCTAGGTTTCATTATCACGACGAAAGGCATTCATGTCGATCCCGAGAAGACCAAAGCCATCCTCGACATGGACCCTCTGAAGAACCTTTGAGAACTTCGAGGCCTACAGGGGCGTATGGCATACATCCGAAGGTTCATAGCAAACCTTTCTGGCAAATGTCAACCCTTCACTCAGCTCATGAAGAAGGGAGTCTCTTACGTCTGGACAGAGGAGTCCCAAAAGGCTTTCGACGACATCAAGGCTTATCTGACGAGCCCGCCAGCCCTGGTAGCACCAGTCGCCGGCAAACTATTTCTCCTCTACGTCCGTGCCATGGTTCATTCCTTCGGTGCTCAGCTAGCTCAGAACAACGATACAGGCTATGAGCAAGCAATCTACTACCTCAGTCGAACTCTGATCGGGGCCGAACACCGGTACAACCCCGTTGAAAAGGAGTGCTTGGCTCTAGTATTTGCCATCCAAAAGACTCGTCATTATGTCTCGGGACAGACAATTCATGTCATTTCTCGAGTCAATCCGCTCAGAGTCCTCATGACGAAGCCAGGATCATTAAACTCCCGACTTGCCATATGGGCGATCTTGCTAACGCCATACAACATGGTGTTCGTCCCACAAAAAGCCATTAAGGGTCAAGCTCTGGCCGACTTTTTAGCTGTACACCCCATCCCAGAGTCCTCAAAACTCTACGAAGACATCCCGGATGAGGTCCAAGAATCAAACGTCACCGAAAAAGGCTCCGTTTGGCGGATATTTTTCGATGGTGCTTTAAGAACAGGCTCCAAAGGCCAAATCATCGCTGGAGTGGGAGTGGTATTAGTCTCCCCCGATCAGCTGGTCATCCAGTGTGCTTACTCCCTTTCAAAGCCGTGCTCCAACAATGTTGCTGAGTACAACACACTCATTATGGGACTCCAGCTGGCACAACAGCTGGGGGTAAATCATCTGGAAGCCTACGGCGACTCGAAACTCGTCGTTAACCAGGTCAGAGGGCAATACGAGGTTCGCCATGAAGATCTGATCCCCTACCATGAAGTTGCATTGAATATCATTTCAACCTTCACCGAGTTCTTCATCGAACACGTACCTCGTCTACAAAATCTGGAGGCTGATGCTCTGGCTGGCCTCGCAGCCTCATTGGCAGTACCCCTCGGCACTCAACACTACGTCACAGTGGTGGGTCGAGACTTGGTCTGTCCTAAAAACAACCTGTGCTCACGAGTGGCCCATGCCATATCAACCAGTACCGGTGTTAATGTCCGAGACTGGAGATTCCCATTTATCGACTTCGCTGTCTACGAAATTCTTCCAGAGGACCCGAAAGAAGCCGTCTCAGTCAGGAGGCGCTCCCTTCGACTCTACTACGATACGGCTACTAAAATGCTGTACCGACGCTCCTACGATGGACTTCTTCTCCGATGTTTGTCCAACGAAGAAGCAGCCGAAGCCCTTCGAGAAGCTCACGATGGAACCTGCGGGGCCCCATCAACCTGGCCCTAAGTTGCAGGACCGACTGCGACGCATGGGCTACTACTGGCCAACCATGGCCGCTGACGCTGTTGAATATGCTAAGAAGTGCCATGCGTGCCAGCTTCACGCAGACTTCATTCATACACCGTCAGAACCACTACATCCTACAGTCGCCTCCTGGCCCTTCGAAGCTTGGGACATGGACATTGTGGGACCAATCACCCCTCCTTTATCGAAAGGACACCGCTTCATCCTAGCCATCACCGACTACTTCTCCAAATGGGCAGAAACAATTCCATTGGCAGAAGTAAAAAGCTCCAGGGTGATCAGCTTCATCAAGCACTAAGTCATCTACCATTTCGGAGTACCCCGAAGGATCATCCACGATAATGGTCCTCAGTTCATCAGCCATGTTTTCAACAGATTCTGTGACCAGAATCATATTCAAAACGTGGCATCAACTGCCTACAATCCGGCAGCAAACGGATTGGCCGAGGCGTTCAACAAGACTATCGTCAGTCTACTCAAAAAGGTCATGTCATCCAACAAACGTGACTGGGACGAAAAGCTCGGCGAATGCCTTTGGGCCTACCGCACAACGGTACGGACCCCGACGGGCAATATACCATTCTTCCTGGTCTACGGGAGCGAAGCGGTACTACCTCTCGAGATCCAGATACCCTCTCTCCGTGTAGCGATCACAAACCAACTCACAGAAGAGGACAATCAACGTCGTCGTCTGCGAGAACTGGAGGCACTTGATGAAAAGCGTCTCCTAGCTCAACAACGCATCGAACTTTACCAAGCCCGTATATCACATGCTTTCAACAAGAAGGTCAAGCAGAGGACTTTCCAAGTAGGCGACCTGGTTCTGGCAGTCAGGAGGCCGATGGTGTTGACTCATAAGACACCAGGAAAGTTTGAGCCCAAGTGGGAAGGACCTTTCATCATCGAGACGGTATACTCAAACGGTGCTTACCGCCTCGCCAAACCCAATGGGGACTTGTTCATGATGCCCATCAACGGCAAATTCCTGAAAAAGTACTACTCTTAACATCTTTCAGACATGTGCTTCCACCAGGGGATCTATGGACCCAATCATCAGGGCTCACAGACAATTCCCTTCCACAAAATGATACGCTTCCGGAACCCAGCTGTTCCGTAGCATCCTCCAGTAGAAGGACAACCACGTCCACATCACCTCTGAGTTGTCCCCCTACACCCTACAAAGCAGAATCTTATATTCCATAAGACTACGCTACCCATCATGTTTACCACGTCCACATTACCTCTAAGTAAATATCCCGTACAGACAACCCCTGCGTTGCCGTACATTAATCGCAGAACTTCCACGTCCATATTACTTCTGAGTAGTTCCACGTATCCTCTAGAGTCATTCCTACCACGTCCATAACACCTCTAAGTGGGAAGATTCTATCATTTTGAATCCCATATTTGCCACGTCCACATTACCTCTGAGCAAACATGTCGATTCTCTCTAACTTATTATCTGTACCTAGAAACCAAGGTGCACAAAAGATAATAGGTCCACACAAATCATCAAAGTTTATGACAAAGCAAAAATGAATACATCACAGAGAATTATGTACTTCTTTATTTTCTAAAAAGGAGAGTAAAGGACTACACCATCCCCAGCAAGAGTTGCAAATACATAAAAAGAAGATACTATAATCCCTAAACATCTCCAGGATTGGCTGAAAGCTCTTCAATCCGACGCCTCAAGTCTGCCGCCCGAGTCTCTACAGTCGCCAAGGCTCGACGTTCAGCTTCTTGACGCATCGCTTCAATAGCCTCAGGAGAGGTATCATTCTCATGTTTCTCATCCAGCTGCTGCCGCTGCTGAGCCAAAGTAAGAGTCCGGTGGGTGAAAGCTGCCTCCTCCTTTTTGAATGCTACGTGTTCAGCCTGGACACGTTCGGCATCTAATAGAAGTCGGGCCCGTTGGTCCTCAAGGCGGCGAATCTGGGCATCAATCTCCGCGATACTAGTGTCCAACACAACTCACGCCTCCACCGTCTCCCGCGTAGACTGAGACAACCGCTCCACTGCAGCTTCAGTCTCAGCCACTTTGCGTTCCCAGACACTCACAGTGGCCTAGTAAGAAGACTCAATCTCGGCGATCAGCTTCTCCTTCTCCGCATCTATCAGGACGGAGAGGTCATTTCGCTGGATGTGCTACAATTCGGAAAGCCGCTGGTCCAACTCAACCACTGAGGCTTCTAGAATGTCGGCCATATGATCATGGCCCTGATGAAGACGGATCAGGTTGATATGAGACATTGCCAGAGTTCTTGCCGTCGTAAAACTCCTATTGGCGTCCATCACGGCCGATACGCCCCTCTGCAGCATTTTATACACTGCCTCGATAATGAATTTCACATATTCATTTGCATCCGCCAGCACCTGTGGCGTCATAGCAGGAGTTGGAGGAGCTGCTTTAGCAGACGGACCGTAAGAAGGCCCGTCTGCCTCAATCCACGAGGCTGGACCCTCGATATCAACATGCTCTTCATCAACAGGGGCTTGACTACTAGCCCGAGGAGCCAAAGGAATCGAAGAAACCGAGGCAGGCGTCGAGATAGTACCCCAAGTGGAAGGAGCAACAGAGGGTTCCATCAAACCCTTACCCTTCCCAAACTCGGAAGAACCCCCGACGTCAGTGGCTACCTCATCATCCCCCAACGTGCTATCAGCAGCCAGTACCTCCCCTGGCAGAACGGAAAGATCAACACGTGTCTCCTGACTAATCCCCTGAAGTCAGGACCGGCAGCCAAGTCTCACTTTCCTCATCAAATCCCTCTACAGGGACAGGATCTGTCGCTACCTCCTGATGGGTAGCCACCTCAGCTTCCGCTACTGAGTCTGGGGTAGGGCTCGACAATGATACAGCCGACCTCCCCTCATCATGACAAGGAGGGGAATCAACCCTCTCCTCTGTTCCAACCACATCTGTTGCCCCCGCAACAGACTCTTGCAACTCTGGAGCGACGTCATCCGAAGACGACGAACTCCACTCTACTTCATTATTACGAAGCCCTGTGTCCGCTGGACCCTCGACGTCCAAGGCCCCTACGGCAGCTGGCACCATCCCGGAAGTTGCTGCAACCTGGCGCATCATCAGGGTGAAAACCCGTGCGCCTCAGCTTCGGTGCATCATCAGGGTAAAAACCTATACGCGTCAGCAGTGAGGCTTCGACGCATCACCAGGGTGTAAACCCATGCGCATCAGCGGTGAAGCTTCAGCGCATCATCAGGGTGTAAACCCAGGCGCATCAGCAGTGAGGCTTCGGCGCATCTTCAGGGCCTAAATCCATGCACGTCAGCAGTTAAACCTCGGTACATAATAAAGGCCTAAACCCATGCACGTCGGCGGAATAAAATCTCGGCGCATCATCAGGACAGAAGTCCATGCGCGTCGGCAGCAGAAGAGTTAGGGCAATGATCCAAAGCTCGTCTGAACAAAGAAAATAGTGGAAGAGACGACACCCACCCGTCACTGCGTGTCGAACGTCGACCGGAGTCATAATGGTGACAGGAGCATCCTCTTCGGCAAACTCCGCCGGCACCTTTCCCTTGGCAGCACCGCCGCGAGGAGTCTTGGGAGCCATTTCTTGAGAGAGGAAATCTAGGGTTTTTGTGAAGAAGAACTCTAAAAAGCAAAGGCAAGGAGAGAAAGAACTCTCTCTCTCTCTCTCCATCTCACGCCTATTTATAGCATGGTCGCACGCGTGAACCGATGAAGTGTGACCTCAGCCGTCGCCTCGGGTTCTATGAAGAGATAACCGCAAATAAAACCAAAAAGATCATCATTTATCTTTCTTGGTTATCGAGGCGTTATCATTTGCATTAACTGAGCGGAGCATGCGCCCCGTCACTGATGCGCGGAGTATCAATGCGCCCCGGCTGTCATGCGCTCCAACCACCATGCTTCTTATTTAAAGTATTCCAAAACTTGTCCAAAAGTTTTGAAAACTTTGAAGGGGGTCTTGTTGAAGCATGTAATTTCAAGACCAGAAATCCTATGTGCCAAACCCTACATGCGCCGCAGAGCTCGGACAAAGTACTTCACACAGCAAAGACAACAAATATAGACATTGAAAGAGGACTTTTTATTACATATAAAAGTCTATTACATGTCTAGAAAAAGGTTGTACAAAGGAAAACTTCTACAAAAAGAAAAGATCCTAAGTTTACAACCAAGCACAGCGATCACTATGCGCCCTCAGTCAGGCGCATCCCACCATGCGCCCTCAGTCAGGCGCATCCTTTTCAGCAGCTCAGTCATGTGCATCCTCAGTTATGTGCATCCCTTCAGCAGCCCAGTTATGTGCCGCTCTTCCAGCCAGGCTCACCGCCGTCTAAAAGCTTTGACTAATAAAGCATTTATTGAGCAGAACGAGGGTAGCAATCAACCCTCTAGCTGGAGGAAGAGCTCTCCAAACCGAGAAAGAGAAGGGCACCGCAAGCCGACCTGTGGCCAGGGGTAGCTTCGAAAGAGCCTCCAAAGGGCGAAGGAAGACCGTAATCGAAGCCGCGACTAAAGGAGCAGCTTTCAACACAACCAGAATGGGCGACACCCATTTTGAAAGAAGAAAGAGCCCCCAAAGCTGCAGCACCGTAATTCCGATCTACGGCTCTTCCCACATGACGGAGACGAGGCTCGTACATCCCCATCTTTGGTTGCAACAGGCACCTTCTGCCTGCCTCAGAAGCCCTCGACTCCGACTTTTGGATGTAACAGTCACCTTCAAGTGCATCAATGAAGACATTGCGTCGTATCTTCACCCTCGGGAGCATCTCATCAACAGAATGCACCCGAGTAAACAAGTTCATGTCGGAAGAACGTGGAAGAACGAGAAGCAAACTCTCTCCATGCCACTATTTATAGGCCGGGCAAATCAAACCCATGCGCCAAGTGGATGGCTCTCCAAATTCCGTGCAATAAATTTGCATTAAATGTATGAACCAGACGCTTCGAATTCAGCTAAGTCAAAACAGCTATTTAAAGCACTCGAAGATCGTAACAGTCGCACCATTAAAGACGTGCCACGAAGCGGATGCGTCGGCCAGACAGTGCATCACACAGACGCGCCCTTCAGCACCAAGCGCATCACAGGGGATGCGCCCCCATGCGTCCCCCTGCCTAGTGGAATGCCAACCGATGTGCCTACTCAGCTGTCCATCGAATGTCAAAAAAACATTAAATGCTGAACTGACAGAGTTGGCAGCACGCCTCCCGAAGTCTGAACAGTTCAGAAGACGAAGCGTCAGCATCATCATTACTCCCCTCCGACGGCTCTTGCCACGTGGCCGCCCAAACCACTCGTATGCACCTCCGTAGCCATGCGCCTGAATCTGCGTGCGCCTCAAAAGCCGTACGCCCCAGACTTCTCTCTGATCCCAAAAGACAGAAGTAAAGTCACTACTGAAGCTTCGCATGCGCCTCAAAAGCCATGTGCCCCAAATGGTTCGCGACTTCCAAAGGTTACGAGCCAAAGTCTTTTCATGTGTCCAATCCCAGGCACATCCTACCAGATCATTCCCCATCAAATCCGAGATCTCTGAGCCATGGGTCGATGACACGTGTCCTTTGACTCAACTCACCCAAGATCTCAGCAATAGAAAGATCTTCTCCTCTGCTACGTACCAGCTCACAACAGTAGTATGAAGAATTCAACCCCTCAATCAGGGCACAGCGTCCATACGCCTCCATCGCCATCACCACGTGGCGTCCCCGCGTCCAGGCGCATCCTACATATGCGCGCATAAGCAGCCAACCTACAAAGCTATAAATAGAGGGATCATTTTCTTCTCACCCACGGACAAATGGACGAAAAAAACGAACGAACACACCACCAGAGAGGCAGATACAGACACTCAACGTCTTCCTCCTCTCGGCAAGCTCCAGCACCCAGAGCAATCCAGACCTTCAGAGAACCGATAACCGTCGTCAGATCGTCAACGGAGTCAACGTATTACCACTCACTCCATTGACATAAGGGACCCAGATAAACAAAAGTATACTCCTAGGACTACATCTAAGTCCTATATTGTAACACTGTTCTGTTTGTATTAAAATTTGCAATAAAAGAATTTTAATGGCAAAAACTAAATTTGAAATTCCAGGTTCGAATTCAACATTCGAACTCATTTTCGAAATACCAACTCTACATGTAGATAGGAATATACACATTCAGATTTTTTAATATATATAAAATATATCCATTCGAAACTCAATACTATCATGGAATCAATTTGGAAACAAACATTTAAACCCCTGTGATACTATGATAAACTCATTTGAAAACTAGAATTTGAATCCAACTTTTGAAATCATTTTCGAAAACAGTTCAAACATGCATCAGCACGTATCAGTAAATTCCCATTTTGAAACGAAAACCTAATCGAAAAACCCAAACAAACGTTCGTGTCAGGGGGGGTATTTTGTGTTGACCCTGGGGTCATGTGTGCGTCCACAAGTGTCAGGTATTATGTCCAAATCGTGTCACGAAACCTAGTCGAACTGGTGACAGAGACAGTGCAGTGCACTGTCTGGTACATGCGTGTCGAGCCCTCTAGGACACGACACACGAACCCACAAGTGTTGTGCACGTGTCCACAATTAGTCTAGGTCTAGGGCTAGGGTTAGGGTAGCCTGACACAAGTCCAAATGTCCTCGTGTCCGCGCACGAAGTGCGTATCAGTGGCACCTGTGCGCACGTGTGTGCGTGTGGTCGAGACAGTACGGTCGGGATTTCTCCTAAAATACCGATGATTTCTTTCCAAATTTTAGGTGCCTAGTGTCAGTGATTGCCTGCACCCACACACCTATTTTCAGGTGTCGGGGTGCCGTGTCGTGTCCTCTAGGACACCCGAGCAGCAGGGGAGCACAGCACTCCCCTGTACTGTGTCCTGGCAGCAAGTTCGTGTCCAATTTGGACACGAACAGTAGTCCAAATCGTGCTCATTCATATACAAACCTAATCCCCACCTATTAGGCTACCCAAATCTAAAATTTGTTTTGAAATTGGTTAAAAATTAATCCATTGAGACATTTCACCAAACACCTTCAACTACAGTCCGATACGTGTCCGATACGTGTATCAAACGGACAAGAAATTCTACCAAACTTGGGCTACACCTAGGAAAACCCTAAATGAATGCATCTATGAAGAAAAATCATGATTTCAATGGGTGTAGATAGGTTTACCTATTGAGAGTTGGAATCTCAATGTAAAGGGCCTAGTATCGATGTTTTCCTCGATTTGTAACTGTCCCGAAGCTTTCAAACCCTTGCTAGCTATCCACCAATGGCTTCTACTACTATAGGGGAGTCCAATGCAAAAGACTAGGCTCAATTTGGAGTTGAATTGATGAAATAGGGTGATTTGGGGAAGAACACTAAACTAGGATTTCTATTTGAAATGAAAAGAGGCAAGGGGGTGTCAATGAGTGTTTAAATAGGGGGAGAGGCTCCTCATGGCAGCCTAGGGTTTGCCTCTAGGGTTTGGGTTTAGTTTCTAAGTGTTTAGGAGGCTTCTAGCTATTAAAATCAAGGCCTTCTAACTATAGGCCTATGTTAAAATATCTACCCCTAATAAATATCTACCCTTAAACAAATATATAGATATTCTTAACCTTGTCATGCAATGGATATTTCTAGTCTAATCTCTAGGCTCATGGTTAACATCTAGATTAGAGAAATTCTAGGTTAAGGCCTAACCTATCAATTAGCACATTACTAAAAGACCAAAATCCATAATAATTCAAAAGTCACCAAATGACCAAAATATCCTTAGCCTAAAAAATGGAAATTTGTTAATCTAAACACTTGGTTAGGTCTCCGTGGTCATGGTTAGTCTCTAGGCTAAATAGTTTCTAGGGTTGTACTAGCCAAACACCAAAATCACAATACACCAATTTAAATAGTATTAAATTAATTAAAATTCACCAAAATTATGGAAAACTGAGAAATGACAAAATTACCCTTGATTTTGAAAACAGACAGTTACATTATATAATCATAACATTTGTTTTTTTGATATTACCTAAATATAATAGTCTTCGTATTTATGTATGAAAAAGAAAATAAAACAAATTTATCAACCTTTTCAATCATCATATATAACTACACTAATCAAATTCTTCTTTCTTTTATCCTTTAAACTCCGACCATGTCGTTCATTCTCCTTCATGGTTACATGGCTAGTCTCCAGAAGTATGGACTTATAAATAATAATTTAGGCACTTTTATTTAAAGGACTTGTACAAAAAATCTGGAATCAAGAAAGTAAAACAAATTAATCAATTTTTTCAATGATCACAAAATGCAACATTAAATAAAAAAGAAGTACAATATCTACTAAAGTTGATCATAAATAGACTTCCTCTTTTCTTGAAATTAAAGAATCATTTCCTTTCAACATCTATAAACCATAATAATCCAAGTAAAAAATTAAGAAAATGAAGAGTTTTACTTTAATACCTAGAAATCCAGAACTCTTCTTTTTCCTACACTAGTGCACTGCTCTCCTCCTCCCTCTGAACCTCTTCCTTCATAATCATCACCAAATGAACAACTTTCGCTCTCCACAAAAATATATTCAATTTTTTCCTGCATTTTACAAAAATATATAGGATTTCTATTGGAAAAACAAAAAAATAATAGTGGAAAATTAATAAAAGTTAGGAAGAGGCCTAAAAATAATCCAACGCAGAAGAGGAGATTACACAACCGTTTTTAAGATAGTGGGTGTTTAAATGACAATATTATCCCTACATAATTATATATCTGGAAATTGCTGAGAAATCCAATTTCAGGGCTGGTTTGTATGAAAAACCCACCCGCAGGATGGATTTTATGAAATGCCCAGAATTATATATTTCTACGTTAAATATTCCAAGATTTCCTAGATGCTCTGTATTACAAAATTGCCATCTTTATAATACCATAACTACACTTCGCACAAACTCAGATTTGGATTGCGATTTTCATCTTCTTCTTCTTCACGAGAGATCTGAATTCCATTGCTCTTATCTTCAGCAGAGATCGCAAAGATCATTCGTAGTTCACTGTGTTTTTCTTCAGCCGAACTCCGATCATTGCTCATCATCATCATCGTGGAGAGATTTGAAGTTTTCTGGCGATTAGGTCAATTGTGGAGAGAAGATCTTCTTCTTCTTTTCTATAAGAGTTAGCATCGTTTTGAAAGAAGAACGAAAACTCTTAAATTTTTGTTCCTGACAATTTTTTTCACAAAAAAAAGGTTTTAGGTTTCTGTCGACTGTTCTCCATCATTCTCCGTGTTAAAATCACGGATAATGACCATTCTTCGGGCTAAAACTACGAAGAATGGCCTTATCCATGTCAAAATGATGGAGAATGACCATTCTCCATGTCAAAATGACGGAGAATGGTTATTATCCGTGTTAAAATGACGAATAATGGCCATTCTTCGTGCTAAAATCACGGAGAATGGCCTTATCCATGTCAAAATAATGGAGAATGTCCATTCTTCGTGTCAAAATAACGGAGAATGGCCATTCTTCGTGTCAAAATAACGGAGAATGACCATTTTTCGTATTAAAATGATAGAGAATGGCTCCGTGGTAAAATGACTGAGAATGACCATTCTCCGTCATTTTAACACGGAGAATGGTCATTCTCCATGTTAAAATGACGGAGAATTACCATTCTTCTTGTTAAATTGACGGAGAATGGCCATTCTCCGTCATTTTAACACGGAGAATGGCTATTCTTGGTCAATTTAACAAGGAGAATGACCATTCTCCATAATTTTAGCACGGAGAATGGCCATTCTCCGTGCTAAAACCACGGAGAATGGCCTTATCCATGTCAAAATGATGGAAAATGGCCATTCTCCGTGTCAAAATAACGAAGAATGGCCATTCTCCGTGTTAAAATGACGAAAAATGGCCATTTTTATGTCAAAATAACGAAGAATGATCATTCTCCGTGTTAAAATAACAGAGAATGGCCCCGTGATAAAATGACTGAGAATGGCCATTCTCCGTCATTTTAATACGGAGAATGACCATTCTTCATTTTAGCACGAAAAATGGCTATTCTTGGTCAATTTAACAAGGAGAATGGTCATTCTCCGTGGTTTTAGCACGGAGAATGGCTATTTTTTTTGTTAAATTAACGGAGAATGGCCATTCTCCGTCATTCTAACACAGAGAATGACTATTATTTGTCAATTTAACAAGGAGAATGACCATTCTCCGTAGTTTTAGGACGGAGAATGACCATTCTCTGTGATATTATCACGGAGAATGATCATTCTCCTGCATTTTATGGCTAGTTGAAACTTTGAAGGGCCATAACTTTTGACTGGGAGGTCGAAACGAGGTTCGGTTTATCGCAAAAGGAGCATATTTTCGAGGAGTCGAAGATTAAACAGCTTTTTCGTTAGTCGGCCTTCCAAAATTTTAGAATCGCGAAAAAATGATGTTTGGACCTCCGTTTTAACAGTTCTACCGTTTGTCGACCTTTTCAAAAAATTTCGACGTATTTTTGAAGTAAGGTTTGAAGATTTTTTTAGGAAAAAACCTAGATTCGAAAGTGAGCAACGTATGAAAGAAGAGAAAGTATCGAAATATTTTTTTAAGAGTAGTTTCGTGGGTGTTTTCAATAAATTAGAAGGAAGGGCAAAAAGGTCATTCGGAACCCCCTTTATATATTTTTTGCTAATTCTGGGCACGCGATGAAATGTTATTGTGCAGTGGGTTTTTCATAAAACTTTTTCATTTTTTGGGCATTTCATAAATTTTCCCATTATATATTTAGATAAGAAAGTATACCATCCAAAAAATTAATAATTACCCCTACTATTTGAATTATATAATAGTATAGATAATACCATACCGTTAAATTGTAAGATTTTTTTAATTGTAAATTATGCGAGGATATACATACAACTTAGACGGCTCATTTTGGATCGTTTTCAAGTCTCTTTATAATAGATTATTTATAAGGGCACATCAAAAGTTGATCAGGGCTAGCCAGGATTGGGGCTAGCCCAAGTTTGAGGAAAAATTACTCAGGATATTCCATTTTCTTACTCATTGGGCTGTCCCAACCTCCCCCCCTCCAAACCCAAATTTTGAACTTTATTTTAAAATTTCACTCTCTATTCCAATATTCTAGCTTTCTTCTTCTTCTTCTTCTTCTTCTTTTTCTTCACCATTTTCACTCCCTAAGATATACATCTTCTTCTCAATTATTTTTCCACTCTAAACCCTAGTTTTTTTCTCCATCATTTCTATCAAAACCCTAGTTTCCTTCTCCACAATTTCCATTCTCATCATTTTCAATTCTCACAAAGAATGCATAAAAATAAATTCTAAGATATTTATTTCATTCTTTCTCACAAAAAAAAATACTGAAAATAAACCCTTAAATGTATATTTTATTCTATTATCAAGATGTAAATAAACTCTAACATATATTTTTTCATTCGACCGTTTCTATTTTAGGACTGCCACAATTCCTGGCAGTCCTCAATACTTCTAGGACTGCCAAAAATTGTGGCAGTGGCAGTCCTGATATGGACTTACTGTACATCAAGCCTATTTCTTCTAGAATTAGGGTTTTATTTATAATTTCTTCTAAAACTAGGGTTTCATCCAAAATTTCTTCTATTAATGAAGAAAATTTGATTAATAGATTTGATAACCCAATTTCTTCTACAACTAGGATTTCATCCATAAACTAAGGTTTGAAGAAAGAAATATAAGAAGTTAGAAGAGAGCAAAAAAAATAAACTAGGGTTTGTAGAAAGAGATATTTTTTTGTTTTTCTTTCTTCTTGTTCTTGTTCTTGTTCTTCTTTTTTCTTCTTGTTCTTCTTTCTTCTTTTTTCTTCTTCTTGTTTTTCTTGTGAGGAAGGAGAAAAGAGCAAAAATAAAATAAAAAGTTGACTTATATACTTACATTTGGGTTAGCCCTTGTCACCACCCGCTACCTAAATTGTTGGGCCGGGCCGAGCCATGTCCAGCCTACGCTTGGTTAAAGCGTAGTAAGCTGTTCTAAGTATAGACAAGAAAGGATCTAAGTTGCTAACAGTTCTAATATCACATTTAAAAGGTTCATCACAACACAACATCTATAAGCGAAAGTAAAATAAGTACAGACTTAATAATACACTTCCAAGGTATCAAACTGGAGACAAAGTCCAGTGACTACAAGATATAGTCTAAACAGTTCAATAACTAAGCCAAAAATAATCTAAGCGAAACTACCAAGCGAGGTTCCCTGCGGAAACTTCCTCGGGAGCAATGACCTGGTCCTCTGTAGTGGGTCCATGGAAAAGATCACAGAGCAAATCTTCCTCCAAAAGTATGCCTACAACGTTATCCTGTCAGGACGGGAGCAAGTACTGATTCTACAAACTAAACATACTGAGCATGGAATGAAAACAGATGTAGTAAATAAGAATCATGTTATGTCTCATGTCGTATCACAATCATGTCATATCACAGATGTATCATGTCAGGAATACATTTGTCATGGCGACATATGTATATGTAATGTTTAAAACTGTAGCAGGTACGTGATCGTCAATAGGTGTACAATGTGCGGGAGGCACATGTAAATAAAATGTACATACGTACAAGTGTACAAGCATAGGTGTACATCCGTACAGAAATACGGGGTAATGGTCTACGGCAAGGTATGCATATAAAATGCGACCTTGCTCGGTACGGTAGAGGGGGCATAATCACGTACTCAACTATCAGTTTTCCCATAACCAAGATTCTAACATGTGAGAGATACGAGAACAGTTTAAAACATATGAAAGATACAGGGAGTAGTATAAGCATGGTAGGTACGGAGAGCAGTATAAAACATGGTGGGTACTGAAAGCAGTATAAAGCATGTGGAAGGTCCTGAGTGCAGTATAATTAAAGCATGTTAAAGATCCTGAGAGCAGTATAATTAAAGCATGTGAAGCATACGCTAGATATATAGAAACCTGTAAGATATGGTTTTCAGTTTAAATCACTGTATTAACATGGTTCATACGTAATTCATTATCATATGCAGTAAATAAAGTTTGTAGGGGTACTCGCCTCGAGCAAGGCAAGAATATGAGTATGAAGATATAGATGTCCGGTGTCCTGTCAAAATGATACACAATCTCAGTCTCTAAACTATGTACAAGATTTTACACTAGTGGTGTGACACGACTCCTAACTGGACACTGGCTAAGTGGTGACCTAGCATAAAAGTCCAATGTGGGGTGACACTATATCTAAACCAACACTTAGGGTCCTTAGAAACACAGGGGTCACTTTAGAGTTTTACGAAAACCAAGCATATAAATATATATACTAATAATAATAATTAATTATAAATTAAGGATGATACATAAGAAAAATCTACAAATATTGTTGGATGATAAAATAAATATTACCAACGTATCCAGAATGGTCAAATTAGCTAGGGTAGCCTATCCATAAGTCCAATTTGGACACATGAGCAAAATAGTAATTTCGGATCAAAATAATGTCCGCCGTTGGACATACTTTACACCAAAAAATGTGTCAGGATAGAAGTATAAAAAACCTAGCAAATTATATGTCCACGTAACCAGAATGATGATACGAACCCAACGGTATGTCCGAAATGGGATTCCGATGACCCGATCACAAAATGGTCCGTTGACCTGGATATTGGTATCCGATTTGCACGAAAAAGCGTACCGGAGCAAAAGTCCACTAAATCTAACAAAGTATATGTCAACGAGTCCAGAATGACGACACGAACTGAACAGTATATCCGAAATTGGATTCCGATGAGCCGATCTCAAAATGACACGTTGACCCGGCCATTTAGAATTCGATTTGCATCGAAATGCGTGCCGGAGCCAATGTCTTCAAAACTCAGCAAATTATATGTCAAAGAGTTCAGAATAACGATATGAACTCAACGGTATATCCGAAATTGAATTTTGATGAGCCGATCTCAAAGTGACCTGTTGACTAGGACTGTGGGACCCACTTTGCACTAAAATGTGTGCCAGGGCCAACGACCTCCAAATTTAACAAAATTTATATGAAATCGTGCCAGAACGATGCCACGAGTCTACTGGTCATGTCAGAAATTGAATCCGGAGTCCCGGGTTCAAAAATAAAATTTTACAAGTTGAAAATTATGAATTCGGACGACCAACTTTGACGTCAAATTCAACCAATCAAACGTGCTCACAATGAAATGAAACTGAAGGAAAGGAAGAGGGTTATACCAGCTACACACAGGAACTGGTGGCACACCAAACGGAGGTGCGACGGCGGAGTTACGAGCTGACGAAGTCAGCTCCACAAAACTGTCCAAAAATAGTACAATTTAAAGTGTCAACTTGGTGGCCGATTATGATGTATCAAATGACAAAATTAACGGACGAAGAGGGGAGTGAAGAGCTATATACCGAGATTGTGATGGAGCAAAGAGTTCGTCGATCCAACGGTCGGATCTCTCGAAAAACGGGCACGAAGTCGCTGCGACGAAACAAGAATTTTGAGTTCAAAACTCGCGCGCGCCGACGGGATCTCGTGCCAAACGCATGAATCGTGTGTTTCATGCGTCGGAGAGACCGGGGACACACCCGGGGTGGTCGTCCAGGTACGTCGGACAGGAGGGAGCTTGAGGTGGCGGGGGCCGGCCACGCGGCGGCGCACGGCGGCGGCGGCACGCGATGGTACGACCGCTGCTGCTATTATCGCAGCTGCTGCTGCTGTTGCGCCTTGCTGCTACTACTTACTGTGTGCGGCGGCGGGCCATTCGGGGGTACGACGAACGGCGGGGGTGGCCATGGCCGGTCGGACAAGAATGGAAGAGGTGGTGTGCGGTGGTGGTGATGAAGTGGTGTGGTGATGGTGGTGGTGAAGTGGTATTGATGATGATAATGGTGATGGTGTAGAGGAAGAAGGAGAGGGCTGGTCGAGGAGGTGCTCGGGGAGGGAGTGGCTCGCAGGGCTCGGCCAGGAAGGATGTGGTCTCGGGAGGAGGAAGAAGGAGATGGAGTTGAGGGTGGTGTGAGTGTAATTATAGAGAGAGAGAGAGCTAGTTATATATATAATAGAAAGAGAGATAGAGAGAGTTAGATATTATAGGAAAGAGAGAGAGAAGTCAGTTGAGAGAGGGGGGAGGTGTGTGCTGTAAAGGAGGGTGAGGGGGGGTGTGTATGAGTGTAAATAGAGAGGGAGAGAGTTATATATATATATATATATATATATATATATATATATATATATATATATAAAAGATATTTTAAATAGGAAAAAAGAGAGAAGTTGTGTGGGGGTGTTTGGGTAGTCATGAGAGGACAACATGGAGCTTGGGTTTGGGTTCGGTTGAGCCGGGTCGGGTCAAAATCGGGTTTGGCGAAATAAATAGATTAATGTAGTCATTTATGGACACGGGTAAATAAGTAGCATGCAGAGGCTTAACTAAATGGGACACAAGCGTCATGTGGGTAGTAGGCTTCATGTGGGCCAGGTCCATATGTTGGGTTGGCAGGTTTGGGTCGAAAGGGTGTCCCTAAATCGAGTCGAAGATTAAATGTGACTCCGTGGGACGAATTAAAATTGGGTCTCGTATCTGAAAAGTTGTGCGAAGCAAATAAAGCACAAGATGGTGTGTCTGAGTGGGACACAAAGGTCATGGGCGTAGGGTGTCTCGAGTAGATCATTCATAAAAAGTTGGTTTGGAGAAAACGACTAGTCTTGGGCTCCTAAATTAAAAGTTACGACAACGTGCATACGATGATCAAAGATAAAAGTGGGAAATTCATTAATAATTATTCAACGATCAATTGGTCTAAGTTGACCCAAAGTTGAGCGATGCAAACAGAGTACAAAAGAACGAGTTTGAGTGGGACATGATATATCAAAACGAAGATAATCTTATCTACTGCAAAACTCATGAAAAGAGTTTCCAGAGATTGGCATCCCTGACGCTCCAGAAGTTAAAGTCACAAAAAGTACATTTAATGATAAAAAACAATTAAATAATAATATTTATTGAAAATAATTCATTTAAAAAATTCGAAATAAATCCTAAAATTCAAAGGGCTTGCATCCTACCCACCTTACAAGAATTTTGTCCTCGAAATTTAAAATCATCTAATAGGTCAAACTATAACATGTAGCTGCTCCGGCTACAATATTACTCAATCTACTATCCTTGTGATCATGTCTTCTGTTTTTCTTTACAACCTTTTTGGTTCAGGTTCAACAAAGGTCCTTCTATCATATACTACGCCATATATCCTTTAGAATCTTCCATACTAATATGGAACTTTTATGTATACCCTAAAATATAGATCATTCTCTTGATATGTTTATAAGCCAACAATGTGTAGTCATCAACCATATTTTCAACCTCATTTTATAAATACTTGATTTCCTTATCATATCCTAAGTATCCTTATTTTATCAATCCACAAGCCCTTTGCATTATTTGTCGCCAATCCTTTTCTACAGTTTCTCCTTGAAATTATACATTCAATACTTATACTTGGCGTAGAGCCTTCTTCTTTTTACTCAACAAATCCTCCAAATATAAATCCTCAATTTCAAATTCTCGATTTATTAATTACCAACGTACATATGTCTTTACCTTGTTCTTTGTCTTTTTAACTGATATCTTTCCGATCTCGTACACAATATTATATCTCATTCTAACTTATTCTATATCATTCCACATATCGATCTACCCTCAAATCATAAGTAAATAGCTTGTAGATAACCAATAATCACTTGGTCATACAATTCCTACAATGCTCAATCCTCAAACTGCTAAGCACAAGATTTTTAATCCTCAATACATAGTCACAACAATATAATATCTCATTATTCCATCTTAGATACCCTATCATCAAGTCATACTATCAATACAATCGTTCTTAATGGTTTCCAAGTCTACTATAGTCAGTCACCCATACTTGTCTTATAAGCTTAATCTAACCAATTCCTAAGAAAAGTACTTATCACAAACACACAATACATTTATAATTATACTATAGAATCATTTAACAAGGTTTGGCTATTTCGGTCGTCTATCAAATAGAAGGTAACAAGGCCTAAGACTGGGTCGAGCAATCCATAACAGTGTCCAAACAAGTTAAAGGGTCGAACAAAACAGAAAAGTTTGTCGGAATATCTCTAAGAATGGTACGAAGACAACGAGATGCATATGACGTAGTCGAGGTAAAACTCGAGAACCATATACCTCCACGATTAGGTCACGTGAAGTTATTGCCAAGTCAGTGTACATCTGGCTGAAATAACTTTTTTGTTCCATAATACGACGGATGGTTGCAGTGCACAGCAGATAATACAGGTTCTTGAACTTATCTTGGCTAAATCCATGAAATATTAATCAAATACACATGGTATGGTTCAAGTAATCCGTGAAACATATGTAACCCTGATGCCGTCATTTGAAGTCCTGCCTCGCCAGTATTTCTCTGGCCGTAAAACTCTCGATTCCATAATACAAGGTTAAAATCTAATTTCTCGAACCTTTCTTGGATCAATCTATAAGGCATTTCCAACAATTATCAAGAAAGACGAGAAGAATTACCCGAGAGGTTAACGAAGAAGAGTTTAGTCAAGTCATAGGAAAGATGGAACACAAAAATAATTATGTCCAAAAAGATAACATGAAAGCAATCATGTCGGAGAGTCCTAGAGAACCTGTAATCCTAGTTGTGGATGTAGATAGAACAGAGCTAATCGAGACAGGGAAGAATGATAAAAAGAATTTATTGGTCATAACGAAGTGAACCAAGTTGAGATATAATCTGATAACCATACACGTCTTCCTGAAATCATGTTGCCAGAATTTTTGCCACACTAGTAAGCTTAGATGCAATAAACGATAGAGTTATAACTAAGGTATACCCTTATAATCATGTTATCTAGAAACCTCACCACGCCAACCGGTATGGCTGCGAGAAAATCTAAATTCCATAACTAAAATAAGTATACCCAAAATCAGGTCCTATGTTTTTGACATACTAGCTAATATGGCTGCGATAAATTCTAAACTCCATAATTAAAGTAGACATTTATCGTTCTTACTGTCATCTTCAAATATATTATCAGAATACAACTTAACTCAATCCATAATTTTATCTCGATGCAAAATCAAAGTCAACAACGAACATCAGGAATTTAAATTCAACAACGAATTACGAAAGAGTAAATAAAAACAAGCAAAAACAGATTTTGAGGTAAAATTTAGAGTGAGATCCTCATAGGTCATCCCAAGGGTACTATCTTGGTCTAAATTGACCCACTTAATTACAAATAAGAGACTAATTATATTTAACGGTCTTATGCTGTGATGAGTTTTCCTATGTTACAATCCTAGAAATTCTCTAGGTGTTCTAAATGTCATTCCTAGTGTTATCTAGTTATCTTAAGTTCCTAATTACAGGTATGCTTGGTACAATAACGTAACCAAAACAACTTAGTCTAGACCTGCATGGGCCGCCACTAAAAATATGTCACGACCCACTACCCAAATTGTTGGACCGGGTCGAGCCATGTCCAGCCTACGCTTGGTTAAAGCGTAGTAAGCTGTTCTAAGTATAGACAATAAAGGATCTAAGTTGCTAACAGTTCTAATATCACATTTAAAAGGATCATCACAACACAACATCTATAAGCTAAAGTAAAATAAGTACAGACTTAATAATACACTTCCAAGGTATCAAACTGGAGACAAAGTCCAGTGACTACAAGATATAGTCTAAACAGTTCAATAACTAAGCCAAAAATAATCTAAGCGATGTAGAAACAAAATCGAAAAGCAGAATACTTTAGAGGGGGTGAATAGAGTTGGCAGCGGAATAATGCTAATTAAAAATTATTAGTAGCAAGATCACAGAATAATAATCACAACTAAATAATGTAAAGGCAGAGATAAGAAAGCAAACGCAAAGACATCAATGTATACTGGTTTTCCTCTGTTGAGGACTAGTCCAGTCGGTAGAACTCTTACTACCAGTTGAATCCACTATTGGCAAAATCGTAAGTTTTCTTACGAAGTCCTTGCAACTTCTACAACGCGAGCTTTGATATGAAGAACTCGTCCAACTTCAATTGTGAAGAGGTATTCTTCTATCAAGCCTTCTGATTACAATTACTCTGAAACTTCTAGACCGTACCGCACTGGCAAATCGACTAGAAGATTGTAACTGGCTTGGGATCTGAAAATTAAAGCTCGAGAAAAACTCTTTGGAAGACTAAAAGCTTTAAATAGAGAGAAGATTGAAAGTGAATAAGTGAATTAAAATGATCGAAATCCTTCTCTATTTATAGGAGTTCGAAAGACAGAATTCTGGCAGAATTCGGGCAGAACTCGATGAGCAAATCTCGGTCAAATCCATAACTGCAGGAGGACCAAGTTCCATGGAATTCAAAAATCAAAACGGCCACTAACCGAACTCTGGCCGAACTCTGGCCGAGTTCTGTCCGGGTTAGGTTAGAGTTTTTCAAAATAGATTTTGGGGAATTTTGAAAACCTTTTTGGAGCTTTTGTAAATACGAATATTTTTTAAAACTAAGGACATTTTTAAAAATATTTTGAAATCATTTTGGAATAGCCTATTTGCCAGTACGACTCGGTGTACAATGTATTTCTAGACTCAATAAAATAAAAGATTATATTGCTCAAAGAAATACAGACTCGAACAGGCAAACAATGCTTCGGTCTTGAACTGAGTAGATAGCCGTTCTTGATCATGTCCAAGAGTCCGAGATATCCTGACTAGCTCCATATATCGAGACAGAGTTTGATCAATTATTAAAATTAGTTTGACCATATGACCAATGGGCCAACAATCTCCCCCATTTTGATAATTGACAAACTATGAATGATATAACATCTTTTGAGAAAAAAATTATTCAAAATTGTTCAATCCCTGTATTATTCTCAAAACAAAATGTTAGATCCTTTTTCTCCCCCGTTGTCACTTAGCAAAATAATGGCAAAGAAATAGGCTCCCCCGTAATTAATGCATAAGCTACAACAGTGAAAAAATACAAGAAAATAATATTTCATGCAGTGAGAATATACAAGACATAACAGAGAATTATTTCACAGGCAGTTTTATAGAAGCAAATAAAGATGCTATAAAGAATAAATAAACTGATATGAAAGATAAACTACGCATCCCATAAAAATAAAATGATGTTCAAGAGGCATCAAAAAATATCCAGTACAAGTCCTAAAAAGAACTGATAATAAAAGCTAAAAAGAAAGAAACTTGGAATGTCGGAGCATTTCCAAGTGTACAGTAGACAATAACTAAGTCTCAAAATCAGCTAATACCATCATCATCACATCTCCTCATCATCCTCATCATCATCATCAGCAGCATGACCGGCATGTCCAGAAGGACCAGCTCCAGAAGTGCCAGCTCCAGAAGGGTGAGGAGGGGCGCCAGTGTAAAACTCACCGACATAGTCTCGAGGAGGGGCACGAATAGAACGATACCAATCATATGCGTTACCGAGCTAAAAGTAGGCATGAACAGCCTCATCCTCACAGCGGTAACCAGAAAAGGCTGGATCTCTAGGATTAGAACCGGCAGAATGTCTAGTCTGAGCAAATCGGAGATCAGCTAGAGAATTTGCTATCGCCTAATAACGAGTGACATCACAAAGCTTACGTTCGCGGGCCATATCCGTCATCGAGACATGCAAATCAGAAAGATGCTGGTGTATGCCATCAAAGGTCATGGCATACTGCTGAGTAGGTAGAGGAGGTGGAGCAGTAGGAGGAGTAGCAGCAGTCATACTACGACGAGCTAGCTTAAGAAACTTGGGCTCAGGGTCTTGAGTACAAGTTGACAGATCAATATCAAAACGCTGGAAGATGCGTGGGAGAATCATCGCATAAGAGAGATTTCTATTTCTTGCACGACAATGTTCCATCATCTGGATAACAGTCTTAGGGGCAGAAAAAAGAATCCCCTTAAGAATATAATACATAGCAGACAGCTCAAGTGATGTGACATCATCCTTTGAAGTAGACTTCGGAAGGAGAGTGGAGTAGATGATGCGATGCAATTCATAACTAAACAAGTTCAAATTATTGGCCTTGAACTTTCCAGAGCGAACTCGATCAGGGGCACAGAGTTCAGCTTTGAAACTAGCAAGTGTCGTGTCGTCGGGGAAATCAAATTCAGTGATATCATCAAGCGGTGCACCTTCGTTAGAAATACCAAGGATTTCCGCTAAGAGGACATCATTGAACTCGATATCTAGTCAGCCAACACAAGTACTTACGTCAAACGTGTTTAATACGATATTGCAATAGAAAAGTCTAATGGCATTAGTAGCTACCGGGAAACAAAGTTTAGCAAAGTGTTGTAACCCTAATGCCTTAAAATAAGGGCGGTGATCTGGAAACACAGTCCATTTGATAGGAGCGCCTGTGCATATGGATCTCATAGAAAAGTCTCCATACCACAGAAGGGCTTGATCTAGGGTTTGAAAATAAAATCCATCGAACGCGCCATCGCTTGATTGAACTGGCAAAAAGAGGGAATCCGTGTGTGGATGTGAAGATGATCCTTCCTCACTAGGATTGGTCGTCTTCTTCCTCTTAAAGGGGTTGAATCCCTTAGGCATTATCCAAATAAAGTAAATATGCAAGAATTTAAAAGGAGAAAAAATACGAAGTTATACCTTCCAAGATTCAAGTATGCTGTAGAGGACAAGGATCTCCGCACGAATCCAAAATTTGGATAGATTTTACCACGTAGATTGGAAGAAAAGAAGTGGTGAAGAACTAGGGTTTGGAGAGCTTCGTGCGGCTGCTGTTGCTGTGGAAGAGGTTTTAGAAGTAATGAAGAAGAAGAGGCTCTCGGGTTCTGGTTATATAACCAGATACCACTAACCGAACTCGGGCCGAATTCGGTCCGAACTCTGGCCGAATTCGCCTAGGGGTTCTGTTAGTTGGTTTGGGCCACTCTCTTTTTCATTGACTCATTTCAAAAATTTAATTCAAAGATTAGTAATTTCAACCTTTAATTAATATAATTAATATTATTTTATAGATTAAATTTTGTTACCTAGCGACTGTCTCAAATTAGCTGTAGGAGTACTGTCCCAGCTGGCGGAGGTTCACCGGAGAACTCTTAAGTACCGCTTCGCTTCAACCGTAGTTGTGGTGACAGACAGACTCTTTATTGGCTTATCTCTAACACAGTTTTTGCGTATTGAAATATAATCATAAAACAAAATTAATTAACATTATTGACGTCCAAAATTCCTAATTCTCGACGTAAATAATTGAAACGATCTTCTGCTAGAGGTTTTATGAAGATGTCAGCTAATTGATTCTCAGTGTCTATGTATAGAAGGTCAATATCTCCATTCTGATGATGATCACTAAGAAAATGATGTCGGATCTCGATATGCTTAGTACGAGAGTGACATACTGGATTCTTAGTCAAATTAATTGTGCTCGTGTTGTCATAGAAAATGGAAATGTGTGTGAAAAATAAATCATAGTCTTCCAAGGTTTGTTTTATCCATAAAATCTGAGCACAACAACCTCCTGCGGCGATATACTCAGCCTCTGTTGTTGACAGGGCTACAGAATTTTGCTTTTTACTAAACCATGAGACTAAAGCCTTGCCTAAGAAATGACATGCGCCGTTGGTACTTTTTATCAACTTTACATCCAGCAAAATCTGCATCCGAGTAACCAATAAGGTCAAAGGACTTAGTTTTGGGATACCATAAGCCAACAGAAGAAGTGCCCTTAAGGTATCGAAAGATACGCTTAACTGCACACAGATATGATTCCTTTGGATTAGCTTGAAAACGTGCACACAGGCAAACACTAAACATAATATCTGGACGACTAACAGTTAAATAAAGTAAACTATCGATCATACCTTGATACTTATGTGTGTCGACAGGCTTGCCTTGTTTATCAATATCAAGCTTTGTTGAAGTTGCCATCGGAGTGCCAATAGGTTTGACATTGTCCAGATCAAACTTCTTTAGCAAATCTTTTGTGTACTTGGCTTGATTTATGAATGTCCCAGTGTCAGTTTGTTTGATTTGTAGTCCGAAAAAGAATTTCAGCTCTCCCATCATGCTCATCTCAAACTCATTCTGCATACACTTAGAGAATTCTTGACAAAGAGATTCATCAGTAGATCCAAATATAATATCATCAATATAGACTTGTATTAAAAGGATATTATTATTCAAAAACTTAATAAAAAGTGTAGTGTCAACCTTGCCCTTTGAAAAATCGTTATCAAGTAGAAAAGAGCTTAGACGATCATACCAAGCACGAGGGGCTTGTTTCAAACCGTATAAAGCTTTTTTCAACTTGAAAACATGATCAGGGTTTTTAAAATCTGTGAAGCCTGGAGGTTGTGCTACAAAAACTTCTTTTTTTATAAAACCATTTAAAAATGCACTCTTTACATCCATTTGAAATAATTTGAAATTATAAAAACATGCAAATACACATAACATGCGAATGGATTCTAATCTCGCAACTGGGGCATAAGTCTCATCGTAGTCGATACCTTCTTTCTGATTATATCCTTGAGCTACGAGTCGAGCCTTGTTACGAGTCACTAAACCATTCTCATTAAGTTTATTTTGGAATACCCAATGGGTGCCAATGACCGAATGGTCAATAGGCTTGGGAACAAGTTCCTAAACTTGATTCCGTTCAAATTGGTTTAATTTCTCATGCATAGCATCTAACCAAAAATGATCACTACATGCTTCATTAATGGTTTTGGATTCTAGCTGTGAAATGAATGCAACACTAGAAACAATATCTCTACTGGATGTGCGAGTACTTACACCTTTGGTAATATCACCAATTACCAAATCCTTTGGATGATCAGCCGTAAATTTTAATCTTTTCGGCAGACTCCGAAGGTAGCTGCTTCCGGGTTCTTCTCTTGGAGAATCAGCTGGTGTTGAACTTGGCACAGTTAGATCTTCGTCATTGTCATCGATAGTCATTTGATTTAATTCATCAAAGGTGACGTTGATTGATTCTTCGATGATCATAGTTCGTTTGTTGAAGACTCTGTATCCTTTGCTCTTGGCCACATAACCTAAAAATATACCTTTATCGGCCTTTTTGTCAAACTTTCCCAAATTATCTTTTGTATTAAGAATAAAGCATTTACAACCAAATATTCTAAAATATGAAACTGATGGAATTATATCAAACCATAACTCAAATGGAGTCTTCTTCGATTTGGGTCGAATTAGAACTCTATTGAGAACAAAACAAGCTGTATTGACAGCTTCAGCCCAGAAATATTTGGGTAGACTAAATTGGTTTAACATTACTCTGGTCATTTTGGATAGAGTTCTGTTCTTACGTTCCACAACTCTATTTTGTTGTGGATTCCTAGGGCAGAAGAACTCGTGTACAAAATCGT
This sequence comes from Iris pallida, assembly GCA_029216955.1. Taxonomy (NCBI): domain Eukaryota; kingdom Viridiplantae; phylum Streptophyta; class Magnoliopsida; order Asparagales; family Iridaceae; genus Iris; species Iris pallida. The sequence continues at coordinate 4,205,667 of JANAVB010035820.1, read as the reverse complement.
GCGTGTCACAAAATTGCTCAAACTCTGCATTCTCGAATTCGCCACCATGATCGCTTCTAATACGAGTGATCATGTAACCTTTTTCATTCTGTACTTTCTTACAAAAGGTGACAAATTCGGATAATGCATCATTCTTGCGTGTCAAAAAGTATACCCACGAGTATCTAGAGTAATCATCTACAATTACAAAAGCATATAACTTACTTCCGAGGCTAGCAACTCTGCTAGGACCAAATAAGTCCATATGTAGCAATTGTAGAGGTCTAGTAGTACATACTGCGTTTACTGACTTGAATGTGGATCTGGTAGCTTTGTTCTTTTCACATTGGCTGCATACCGAATCCTTATTGAATGTTATGTCCGGTAAACCGCGTACTAGCTTCTTCGTGGATAACCTTGAGATTGTGTCCATATTTACGTGACCGAGTCTTATATGCCACAGATGACTCTCATCACTTTTAGCCATTAAGCATCTACCTGAAATGTTAGTTTTTTCCAACAAATAGAAAATATATATGTTGTCTTCCCTGATACCTTCAAAGATAGTACTACCAGTTGAGCTATCAACTATAGTACATTTGTCTTTGCCAAAGTTGATGCCATAACCATGATCAGCTAAATGACTTATGCTGAGTAGATTATGTTTCAACTCGGTAACCAGACAGACATCCTTAATCACAGGATAGGGAAATTTACCAACATCACCGATACCAATGATATACCATTTCAAGTTGTTACCGAAGGAGACGTAGCCTTCCTTCTTCTTTTTCGACAGTGTTACAAATAATGTAGCATCACCGGTCATATGCCGTGAACAACCGCTGTCGAGGATCCATTTACTTTTAGCATGTGAAAGGTGTTCCACCTACAAAATAATTTGTAGATAAAACTTTTGGTACCCATTTCTTGTAGGGTCCTGAGATGTTAGCTTTTGGTATCCATGCATAAATATTTAAATCAACAAGCTTTCTGATTCTACATGCAGGAGAAATATGACCAGTGCGGCCACAATAATGACATTGTGCATGTTGAGTGTTGAAAGCTGAGTGGTGTGCATGGTTGGTAGGTTTAGGTTTTCTAGTATAGAAGAAAGCATACCTATAATCCTGTTTGGGCTTAACCTTTTGGGGGAAACGTTTGATATGGTTAGGTCTGACAGTGTTTGGTTTGGGAATGTTCCGATTATTCGGTAAGTGACACGTGTTAGGGTAGGAAGCAGCAGTCTTAGGCTGTTTTTCTAACCTAATTTCCAATCTTTTGGAAGTGTCATACAACTTAGTATAGTCAGAAGTGAGTACTTCCATTCTGACGTGCACTTTGAAGACTTTTCTTCTATTTAGAAAGTTCTTCTTTCAGTTGGTCAATAACCTTGTCTTTTTCTTCGGATGACTTGGTAGTCTCGTGTAATAAGAGCTTAATAGAAGAAAGCTCACCAGACTCACTAACATTATCTCTAACCTCAGCTAATAGGTCGGTAAGTCTTCCTATTTCACCTTTGTACTCTTCGAGTACCTTCTTAGAGGTCTGATATTTGCTACGCAGTTTTCTGTAATCACTTAACAGTTCACTGAAGGCTTCTCCTAATTGCTCAAAGGTGAAGTCATCATATGTATCAACTATAGGTTCAGAGAGTACCTGATCAGATGCCATAAAGCATACATTTGTAGTGTCTTCTGATTGTTCATCTTCTGAGTCGCTGGCTTCACTTTCATGCCATATGCTGGTATTGGCATACTTCCGAGATGTTGATCTCTTCAGGTTTCCTTTCACATACATATTGCTCTTCTTGCTTGATGATGAGTTTGTAGGACAATCCTTCTTCATGTGTCCCTTCTTCTTGCAGCCATAGCATACAGTATCATCTTGATACCAGTTGTTGCTGCTATTGTTTTTTTGGCTTTCTTCTCATATCTCATGAATCTTTTGAATTTCCTTGCTAGGAGTGCTTGATCTTCAGCATCAGATTCACTGCTGTCTGAATCACCTTCAGCAGCTTTTCTGTGCTGAGCCTTGAAAGCGATCGTCTTCTCTTTTGGTGCAGGCTCTTCAAAATCTTGTAGCTCCAGTTCATGAGTGAGTAGCTTACCCATGAGTACTTCGAGTGTCATGGTAGTGAGGTCGTTTCCTTCAATGATTGCAGTAGCCTTCGGAATCCAGTTCTTTGTAAGTGCTCGCAGGAGTTTGCGAATCTTTTCATGGTTACTGTAATCTTTGCCTAGGGAGGACAAAGGATTTACAATATCCAAGAATCTCTCGAACATCTGAGTAACTGTTTCGTTGGGCTTCATCTTGAATGCCTCGTACTTCTGAGTAAGTCTGCTGACTTTTGATTCTTTGACTTGAGTCATGCCTTCATGTGTGACTTCAAGAAGCTTCCACACTTCATTAGCAGTTGTGCAGATATACACCCTGTTAAATTCAGTTCTGTCTAAAGCACAAAATAAAGCGTTAATAGCACGTGCGTCAAGACTGGCCTTTTTTTTCTTTCTCTGTATATCTGTTATCGGATTTTTCAATTAAAACTCCATCAACATTTATACGAGGTGGCTTTTGATAGCCATCAATAACAATAGACCATAAATCAAAATCAAGAGATTTCAAGAAGAAACTCATCCGTGTTTTTCAATAGGTATAATTTGTACCATCAAACAGTGGAGGTCTGTTTGTGGCCTGGCCTTCACTTGTGAATTTTACAGTTGCCATGTGTTGTGCTGTGATCTATATAACAATTAATTAAATAAATAAATATTTTACCTTGCTTTACCTGTAACACCCGCTCTGATACCAATTGTAGGAACGAAATCGTAAAGCAGAATACTATAGAGGGGGGAGGGAGTGAATAGAGTTGGCAGCGGAATAATGCTAATTAAAAATTATTAGTAGCAAGATCACAGAATAATAATCACAACTAAATAATATAAAGGCAGAGATAAGAAAGCAAACACAAAGACAGCGATGTATACTGGTTTCCCTCTGTTGAGGACTAGTCCAGTCGGTAGAACTCTTGCTACCAGTTGAATCCATTATTGGCAAAACCGCAAGTTTTCTTACGAAGTCCTTGCAACTTCTACAACGCGAGCTTTGATACGAAGAACTCGTCCAACTTCAATTGTGAAGAGGTATTCTTCTATCAAGCCTTCTGATTACAATCACTCTGAAACTTCTAGACCGCACCGCACTGGCAAATCGACTAGAGGATTCTAACTGGCTTGGGATCTGAAAATTAAAGCTCGAGAAAAACTCTTTGGAAGACAGAAAGCTTTAAATAGAGAGAAGATTGAAAGTGAATGAGTGAACTAAAATGATTGAAATTCTTCTCTATTTATAGGAGTTACAAAGACAGAATTCTGGCAGAATTCGGGCAGAATTCGGGCAGAATCGATGAGCAAATCTCGGTCAAATCCGCAACTGCAGGAGGACCAAGTTCCAAGGAATTCAAAAATCAAAACGGCCACTAACCGAACTCTGGCCGAGTTCTGTCAGGGTTAGGTTAGGGTTTTTCAAAATAGATTTTGGGGAATTTTGAAAACCTTTTTGGAGCTTTTTTAAATACGAATGTTTTTCAAAACTAAGGACATTTTTAAAAACATTTCAAAATTATTTTGGAATAGCCTATTTGCCAGTCTGACACAGTGTACAATGTATTTCTAGACTCAATAAAATAAAGGATTACATTGCTCAAAAAAATACAGACTCGAACAGGCAAACAACGCTTCGGTCTTGAACTGAGTAGATAGACGTTCTTGATCATGTCCAAGAGTCCGAGATATCCTAACTAGCTCCATATATCGAGACAGAGTTTGATCAATTATTAAAATCAGTTTGACCATATGACCAATGGGCCAATAAGCGAGACTACCAAGCGAGGTTCCCTGCGGGGCCTTCCTCGGGAGCAATGACCTGGTCCTTTGTAGTGGGTCCATGGAAAAGATCACAGAGCAAATCTTCCTCCAAAAGTATGCCTATAATGTTATCCTGTCTGGACGGGAGCAAGTACTGATTCTACAAACTAAACATACTGGGCATGGAATGAAAAGAGATGTAGTAAATAAGAATCATGTCATGTCTCATGTCGTATCACAATCATGTCATATCACAGATGTATCATGTCAGGAATACATTTTTCATGGCGACATATGTATATGTAATGTTTAAAACTGTAGCAGGTACGTGATCGTCAATAGGTGTACAATGTGCGGGAGGCACACGTAAATGAAATGTACATACGTACAAGTGTACAAGCATAGGTGTACATCCGTACAGAAATACAAGATAATGGCCTACGGCAAGGTATGCATATAAAATACGACCTTGCTCGGTACGGTAGAGGGTGCATGATAACGTACTCAACTATCAGTTTTTTTATAACCCAGATTCTAACATGTGAGAGATATGAGAACAGTTTAAAACATGTGAAAGATACAGGGAGCAGTATAAGCATGGCAGGTATTGAGAGCAGTATAAAACATGGTGGGTACTGAGAACAGTATAAAGTATGTGGAAGGTCCTGAGTGCAGTATAATTAAAGCATGTTAAAGATCCTGAGAGCAGTATAATTAAAGCATGCGAAGCATACGCTAGATATATAGAAACCTATAAGATATGGTTTTCAGTTTAAATCACTGTATTAACATGGTTCATACGCAATTCATTATCATATGCCGTAAATAAAGTTTGTAGGGGTACTCGCCTCGAGCAAGGCAAGAATATGAGTATGAAGATATAGATATCCGGTGTCCTGTCAAAATGATACACAATCTCAGTCTCTAAACTATGTTCAAAATTTTATACTAGTGGTGTGACACGACTCCTAACTGGACACTAGCTAAGTGGTGACCTAGCACAAAAGTCCAATATGGGGTGACACTATATCTAAACCAACACTTAGGGTCCTTAGAAACACAAGGGTCACTTTAGAGTTTTACGAAAAACAAGCATAAAAATATATGTATAATAATAATAATAATTAATTATAAATTAAGGATGATACATAAGAAAAATCTACAAATGTTGTCGAATAATAAAATAAATATCATCAACGTGTCCAGAATGGTCAAATTAGCTAAAATAGCCTACCCATAAGTCCAATTTGGACAGAGGGGCAAAATGGTAATTTTTGATCAAAATGATGTTTGTCGTTGTACACACTTTGCACCAAAAAATATGTCAAGATAGAAGTCTACAAAACCTAGCAAATTAGATGTCCACGCATCCAGAATGTTGATACGAACCCAACGGTATGTCCGAAATGGGATTTCGATGACCCGATCACAAAATGGTCCGTTGACCTGGATATTGGTATCCGATTTGCACGGAAAAGTATGCCGGAGCTGTCACGACCCACTCCAGAATAATCGGACACGAGTCAGACACGCCAAGCCTTTGTCGTTAGATACGACAAAGTAAGCTGTACCAATCTAGGAAAAACTAACCAGATATCAAGACAAGTATGAAAACACAGCATCTATAAACGTATCCCATGATAAAAGTACATGTCTCAGAATTTATTACATTCTAGCAAAATAAAAGATAGAGTCTACTAGTCTCAAATACAAGGTAAATATAAAGTACTAATGGTAAGCTCTAGGCTTCTGCAGCCTCTAAGTCGAGAGCAACTCCAGCTAGCTCTCCTACATCAACTGGCTCTCGGCCAAAATAATTGTCGCACAGGGCCTCCAACTCACCTGCAACATAACATATTCAGGAGCGGAGCAAAGTAAAGTTCTAGGTAATAAAACATGAACATGATATGAACTGAGTACAGGAGTACAGAAAATAAAATACAGGAATAAACATAAAAGTACATGAAAGTAGTACAGGAAATAAGTACATAAACTACAGTACAGGAATGTAAAGTACAGGAACATGTAAAGTACATGAATAAAACTATAATCCTGAAGTACCAGACATGATAAGTGCACAATATCGAAATACATCTAGTCCATGTGACCGGCTGGGATGAGAACATGCACAGGAGTACATGAATATGGTACGACTTAGGGCCCGCGTGTACGATGCGAGGCCTAAGCTAGGCACATGAATATAGTAACCGGGATTGGTCACATGGCTAGTGTATTTTTCCACCCGACACTAATAAGTACAAGAACAATATAGGAGTACATGAGTATATGATGTCGTGCCAAAACGTGTCACAAGAAAGAGTACAAGAATGTAAATACATAAAACCGTAGAAAAGTACTTGCCTGGCTTCGAAAAAGTACTTGTAATCAAGGAAGCTGGATATCCTCCTGGTTATTAAGTACAATTTGATTAATAATAACAACTATGGTGCTAAATTCCTATATACTAGCTAACTAGTTTAAATTATATATTCTAAATTTGGTCTATAACCCCATAACAATCTGGAGCCAAATTTTAGTACTAACCTTTATTTCATAAACTAATAGAGATAATTAAATAGTTGTTTATATAAAAGAATACATATAGGCTTGGAGATAGTGCAGACAGTTACTATTTAGCTGTCTATAATAGCAATTAGAATTATACAGGTCAAAATGAAATAAAAGTACAACTAAATTCCTACTCGTTAACTAGTCGATCATTATCAAAACTCCAGCAACCCGAATCAACATTTGCAAAACAACCCAACCATACCATTTGAAATTTAGGGCCAGCAGCTATTACTCTAAAGCAAAATTTAATTTACCTCCAGATTCTCTAATCCAACATTCAACCATGATTTAACACCTCAACTTAACTAATTATTCTAACAGATACTGAGGAAAATTATACAGAGAAATATATGTAATAACTTACAATCATCCTAACTGAAGAGTAAGAATTTATACATAAAAACCCAACTCAAAATAATAAACTATGTAATCAAAATGATGGTAGACTAAAACTGGTTGGTTCCCATCCTTCAACGCACACCAATCACGTTCCTGGACACAGCTACAACAGTGTCATCCGAACTCTGTAGCACCCGACACAAAGCATCGATCCTGACATACAGGTAATTGGTACGAACACCCGACACGACCTACAGCCGACACAAGCCAAACAGGGACTGCAACCAGACACGAGCTAAAGCCGACACAAGCCAAGCAGGGACTGCAACCAGACACGAGCTACAGCCTCGGATACGCACCCCAAACTCGAACACGAAATTCACACCAATCACGAACACGACACATGAAATAAACGAACACAATTGGGATTAAAATCAAACGACTAGGCACGACTGCACAAAGAGTTCGGATAATGAGATGAAGGAATTACCAGAGGAATTTTGAGCTTGCGATCACGAATCACAATGGAACACCAATCTTCGTGTCCAGATTCCTCTTGCTGCACTCACACATAAACAGATCCAAGAATACCAAAACTGGTCAGAATCCAGAGATGGTTTCCAAAGTCAAATCAAATTTCAGAAACCGACCTTGCTTCACCAATATGACGAACTATCCCAATGATCGAAAATACTCAAAGTCCAGAATTACTGGAACTAACCAAATCGAAGAACAACAATCGATCACAAATTATCATAAAAATCCAGATCAATAAGGGGAAACCCAAATTACCAGGTTTAGAGATTAGTGGAGGAGATGATCAAATAGCCGCTCAATTGATGAAAACAACAACAGATCGCCCCCGATCCGTTCTGTGAACATCAAAACATCGGTTCATACAAGCAGAACCCAAGAATTTGATGAATCTCAAGAAATTGGGATTAGCTCACCTTACTGGAGAAAACTGGAGCAGAGAGTCTTTCCGCCCGCTACGGAAGAAGATCGGAGTCGATGAGAACTCCTGAAAGAGCAACCACCCGAGCGTGGTTCAATTGAGAAACAGAGCACGAGTCGTCGACACGTACGGTCAACCATCGTCGAGAACCAGACGTCGAACCACTGTTCATCCGCCGCGAAGGACCCTGGCCGCCATCGTCATGCTCGCCGTCGCCGAATCGGAACCCTAGGCTTGAGGCTCAATGAGGAGTTGGGAAGAAGCTCAGGAAAAGAAATAAAGTAAGTGCAGAGAATGAAGTTTCTCTCTCCACTTCAGATTATAAAGAGAAAAAGTGCAAATTTGTACTAAAGTCCCTCCGCAACCGGCCGTTTGCCTATTAGTCCCTCTAATCAAGTAAAACTTCCAATATCACCCTCTTCCTTTTCATTACTGCACAGAAATTCTAAAATCAGTTAGAAGGGTGAGTGGTGGGTCCCAAGTTGGTTACAACAAACTTTCAAATTTGAAAATCTGCTCTAAAAATTATTTTCCTCCAAAATATAGATCCCTATTATTTACTTATTTAAAGCTAAACTTATAATAAAAATAATTTCAATTTCTCAAAATTAGGGAAGTGAAGTTACAAATTACTGTCTACGATGCTTGGCTGTTGTCGACACCTCGTCTTCTTCACAGAGTCGTGATCCTGAGCTTAATCGCCATGGCCAGCTCTCCTCGTCGTCGAAGAAACGAACAGGACGGGGAATAATCCAGCAGGGCTTCGCCGCTCTTGGTTCTGAATGAAGAAGGGTGGAGCTGGGCCCTATATATAGGCGGGGCGTCGGTCAGGCGGTTGGCCGGGCACCTGACCGTCGGTTGGGCGGGCAGCGGCCGTTATAATCCAACGGTCAAGACGAATCTGGTTGTTAGAGATCATCGACGGGGAGGAGATAAGCAGTTAGGCAGTTGGGGGAGAAGTTTCTAGAGAAGCCTAGGGTTCTTGGTCGCCGTCGTCGCCATTCCGTCGTCGTCGTCGTTCCGTAGAGAAAATGGGGAGTGGAGGGAAATGGTGAAAGAGTGAAAGGATATGAATCATATAGCTGTTGATTCAGCTATCAGGTTTGGGTTTAGCGGGTCCGGATCGGTGGACTGAATCCGGATCCAATATGGATCGCCCGAAGGTGTTGGGCTCAGCGGCTGGGCTGACCCAATGGGCTGAAAAATAATATAGGAAAAATAGTTGTTTTAAGAAGAGTTCAGCTGGCCCATTGAATTGGGTGAAATAATACCCAAGGAAAAATTCTAATAAGTTTTAAGGAAATCTAAAAATTAATTATTAAATAGGAAAATTAATTTATAAAAATCAATAATAATAATTAGGAGAAATTAAGAAATAATTAGAAATTTAAACTATCAATTTAACTAAAAAATTCAATAAATCATAAGAGAAAATATTCAATTTATTATCTAGAAAGTGGAGTTACATCTGGGAAACCCAATAAATGGGATAAGGATTCAAAGAAGACTCTGTGATCATATGAGTATATGTCACAAGTGATCAAAGAACCAAAGAAGCATAGTGATACGCCATGTAAGTGAAACGCACAGAACATAGAGTACCCCGATGCTCCCTGAAGGGATAACATCTCAAGAAGGGATCCATATAGTACTAATCCGTTTGACCAACGTGACAGTATCAAGTAAAGTAATTTAATGCAGGAAATAATTCTAAACAGGATATGAAATGATCAGAGAATGTACTCACCTCGTATCTGAATGTCTGAAGTAAATGTACTGTCCGAGATGAGGTACCTGACTCCTAGTTAGAGCAACACAAGTCAAGATGTATACAAGGAATGATAAATGTAATCTACAATGTATCTGCATGCTGTCTAGGTCAAACTAGACTAAAGTCAACACTTGGTCAACTCCAGTCAACTATACTAGTCAAACTAGGTCAACCTAACCCAAACAAGTCTTACTAAGCCTAACCAAGACTATCCTAGCAAGCACACATCAAATCTAGGCTATACAACCCAACTACACACATTCATTGGTGTACACATGCCATATACATAGGCTTTAAGCCATAAATGTAGCCTATAGGCCATATGGCTATTTATCTATAGCAACACATATCTACATATACACATATTAACATATATATCTAAAATAATATAATACACACATTATAATATATAGGATACATGATAATATATGTATCACCCATATATATATATATATATATATATATATATATATATATATATATATATATATATATATATATATATATATATATATATATATATTTTTATATATATATACATATATATATATATATATATATATATATATATATATATATATATATATATATATATATATATACACACACACACATACATAGAAGGATAGGAAGGGTAATGTGTTGTGTATATGTGTTTCCTGTGTGTGTGGGTTAAGAGTGTGAGCAAAGTGTCATGAGAGTGTGGATACATGTGTGTGTGGTGAATAGGGTACCTGTTCTCAGAAATTTAGGAAATAGTAATGTGTATGTGTGACTAAAAATCAGTGATAACTAAACTAAATTAGGTGCACTGAGCTAATGAAGTTCAAAGCTGATACAAACAAAGGGGGACTGATATTGAGTGCTACTTAGGACTGTTTTGTGTGAAATGTTGGACTGAAATGAGGGGCTAACAAGGGGCTAACCATGGACTGTTTGGGGACAGCCATGACAGGTTTTTAGGGACTGTTTTGGACTGATATTTGGGTAGCTACGTAGGCTGGTATGGAGTGCTAAGGTGGCTGAAATGGGGCTACTTAGGACTGATTTTGTGGGGGCTTTATTGGACTGTCAAGGAGTAGTGTATGGGGCTGAATTCAGGACTGAAATGGGATGGTGTATGGGCTTAAATTAGGACTAAAATGGACTGCATATAGAGCTATGTTTGGGACTGAATTTTGTGGTGTTTAGGACAGGTTTTGGGACATGTATAGGTTGAACAAAGGGCTGGTTTAGAGTGGTTTAAGGGGGCTGAAATTAGGACTGTTAAGGAAGCAAGGGGGAACTGTCAATGGGATGGAATGTGAGTGGATGGGTTTCCAGTTTCAGTCAAGTCCCAAGCAAATTTCGAATCCATTTACCCTATCCCAACACCAAGTCATTAATCTAATCCAGCATGAAATTCCTAATCAACATTTAAGAAATACAAGTACCCATGTATGGAATTTAACCATGGCAAAATTCATCAATGTGTGTGTGTGTGTGTCAATGCAATTATGTAAGTGTGGAGTGTGCATGAGTGCCAATCAATGTGTCAATAGATTCTCAGATTTGTGTGTGACATAGAGGAAATATAGTGAGTCATAGCTCAGTTAATGAGGAAGGAAAAACCAGTCCATGGTGTGTGTGCTTGTGGCAGTGGTGTGTGTCAATTAGGAATTAGGAAATCAGTGGATTCATGTTGTGCTCGTGGGTATGATGTGTCCAGATATTCAAGTGTCTGTGTTCAGTTGAATGCATTTTCCTTCTCAGTTATTTACAACAAAACGCATGTTTTCATTCAACTCTCAGTTAACATTAGGTTCTCAGAAATTTAGGATCAATGTCAGGTTTAACAGCCCATGCCAGTTTTCAAATGCAATCTAACATTAAATCAAAACTCAGGTTAGCAACAGTTAAGGATGGAAAATTAGTTCAAGTATTAATATAAAATAATGTATCAGTCATGTTTCGAAATCCACTACATGAACATGCAACCAAATCGATTTGTAAAACCTATCTAACAGATACTGGTATATATATTACAATCAATGATAACTGAAACATCATTTAGAAATCAGAAAAAAGAGATTTGAAGTCCAGGGAACACTCAAGACTGAGCATGGGTATCAGGACATATGAAAACCCCATTTCGATTCCAAATTCCATCTAAAAACCACAAGGATCATGTAATCCATTCCTTAAACATGTAGGTGAATTAATTTACTGATGTTTATCAACATATAAACAGGAAAACGAAATAATTTTCAGAAAAAAATACATACATGCCAAAGTGTATCAGTGAAGTATCATAGCTCATGAAATTCAAGTTTTCAAATTCGAAAACACATCAAAACGATAAACCAAGGGTTGGTAAATTAACTATCACATGTGTACGTGTCAACCATGCTGTATCGTGTCCAAAAATAGGACACGAACTTGTCCAAACAACAAAACACACACACACAGACACGGACTGTGCACTGACAGTGTCGTGCACGCGTGCACGTGTGTCCAGTGCACGACACAGGCCACGTGGTGACACGTGGCCGTGCACACGTGTACGCCTAGGGTAGAGGTACGTGTTCACGTGCCTGAAACGTGTCCAAGTGAGTCGTGTCGAAAGTTGTAGCCGCGTGTCAGTGGCGTTTTCACGCGCGTGTGTGCGTGTGGTCGAGACAGTGCGGTCGGGATTTCTCCCAAACCGCTCGACGAAATCCTTCTAAATTTTGTGTGTGTCGTGTCAGTGATTGCCCGTACGACTCCACAAATTTTCGTCGTGTCACGTGGCGTGTCGTGTCCGCTACAGTGCCCAAGCAGCAGGGCACTTTGCGCAGCCTACTGCGCGCGTGTGCGTGTCCAATCCCGACACAAAAAAGACACGAAAATAATCTCAGTCTTCACAAACATTGCTACACATACCTAGATCTAGAGATCCATGAAATTAGAATTCAAAAATACGAAAAAAAAATCCTTTGTGACATTTAATCAAACACCTATACACGCATCATGACACGTGTCCGATACGGACATCAAACGGACACGAAATGACACAAATCCAACACTACTGCTAGGGGACACCTAGTGCTTCCTATCCATGCAAAGAAAACTAAATTTGGTGGAGGGAATAGGGATTTACCTATATGTACAATTTGCATAAAAAAGCTCAAAAAGGGGGTGGTTCTTCTTGATGGCCAAGTGCTCCAAATTGGTCCAAACCTGAGATTTCTCTCCATGGACATGAAATAGAGCTGGATTAGGAATTAATGCAAAAGACTAGAGTGGAAAAGGAATTAAAATGAATAATCTATGGGTTGGGGAAGAATGGACAAACCTCTTTCTTCAAAACTTGGAGAAAATAATAAAAGAGGTAAGAACAAATGGAAGAGGCATTAAATAGGGTGTGAAACCCTAGGTTGGCTGCCATGGGCTGATTAGGGTTAGGGTTTGGGTTCCAATGGTGATCTATGGGCTTCCATGGGCCAAAATTACTAATCATGACTTATGAAATCACAAGTTATTTCCTAATCAATTCAAATCCTATTCTCCCCAAATTAAATCTAATGGGTTAATTATCACTAACTTAGGTCAAGCTAGGGTTCCATATCCTAATCAAATAGTCATGACCTAGGTTAGCCTCTAGGTTAGTCTCCAAAGTCAACACTAGTCAAAGTCAACTATAGGACCAAAATCAATTATACAAAAAATTACTAAAAATCACATAAATTCTAATGATTCTAAACAATACATAATAATTCCAAATAATTCCCAAAATTACAAAAATGACTAAAATACCCTTTAATCTAGAAATGATAAATGAAATACCCTAACCACAAGGCCAGGCTCTAGGGTAGACAGTCTCTACGGTTTCACTAGCAAAACACAAAAATCAAAATTCATAATTTTTAAATAGTTTAAAAATAATTAAAAATCACCAAAAATTATAATATGAAATAAATATCAATAAATAATAATTATAATTACAAAATTTTAAAATTACCCTCATCTGGAAAACTGGATGTTACAATCCTATCCACCTTATAAAAATTTCGTCCTCGAAATTAAGATGATCGCACCCCTTCTAGGTCAAACATAGACAAGGGTCAATCTCTAGTCAATTTCCTCAACATCCTAGTACTTGGTCATCAACTGGTTAACTTCTTAGGATTTTACCTATGCTAGCTACCTAGGTGTTGGCAACTAGAATTTAGCAAAAGAGAAACTCTATAATAAGCTAGCTCTTAACCTTCCAATCCTATCAAGTCACCCATAACCAAATACCCAAAATCTAAGCACACAATCCCAATACCACATATATATAAGCTTGGGAACAACAACCCATTACATATATCCTAAGTATATCATTTGCAATCTATCTATATATATAGAACTCTCAGTCTTATGTGAAACTACAACTATACTCAAGGGCAGGCTCTGGTCACTGGGTGCCTCACTGGAAGGGTAAAGGAAAACAATAATAAATCATCAAGGTTTTATGGCATACTAACATCCTATATGTGTAACTGGTTGGTATTATAGATAACAGGAGCATTATCTGCAATGGGTTACTATTCTAACACCAATGCTAACTATCACCTCTAGGGTACAAACACTCTACAAATCACCATATCATTATACTATGAAGGTGTAGGAACCCTAGAGGGGGTGAATAGGGTCAAGCTAACTAATCAAGCACTTAGCACAAGCTAATAGGCAATTTAAAAAAAATATAAGTGCAAGAGAAGAAGCAAACACAATACCGACACCCGATGTATCCTGGTATCCTCCTAAGAGGCAGTCCAGTCCCGAAACTCTCTCCGGCTTTAATCCACTATTTGAGAAAATAGTTACACACGAGTTTGGATCCGAAGAACTCCCCAACTTCTTACACAAGAGCTTTAATCCGAAGGTCTCTCCGACTTCAACCGAGAGTTTGGATACGAAGACTCCCCAACTTCAACCGAGAGTTTGGATACGAAGACTCTCCAACTTCAACCTTTCACAATAGGTTTTGATCTCCTTATACAATAGGATAAAGATCTCACTTTTCAACTCAATAACTCTAACACAATTTGTGAATGGCAAATGAAAGCTTTATAGAGTTGTTTGTGGATAGGCTTTGGTGGTTTAGAAATTTTTAGGCTCAAAGCATCAACCTTGAATGAAGGGGTTCAAGGCTATTTATAACCAAAGCTTGAAAAGAAGCCAAAGGCAACTTTTCAGTCACGAACCGGCATACCGCCGGTATGATCCGGCATACCGGCGGTATACCGGTCTGGGATTACAACGGCTAGAAATATAGCCGTTGGGATCATTAATGGCTGAAAATCCGACCGTTGGAATTTCAACGTTTCGGAAGCGGTATACCGTCGGTATGGACCGGTATGCCGTCGGTATGCCAGTTTTGTAAACAGAAACTTTCTGTGAACGAAAACCGGTATACCGTCGGTATACGCCGGTATACCGTTGGTATGCCATTTTTTACCAAAAATGATCCTGGGCTTATTTCTGCCCTAGCTTTCGATTTTGCCATCCATTTCTTGTGTTTACAATAATTCCTAAGACTCATTACAGACTCCAGATAAACTTAGGCAGGTGCAGGCTTCTTCAGAGTCTTGAAATGATGATGGCATGGCTTGGCTTCTTTCTTTGATAGGTGCTAGCTTTTTCCCTTGGCGGCAGCTGTCCAAAGATATCCCCGAGTGCGTGGCTCCGAAGATGTCGTCGGGTGGTTCAGAGAAATCTTGTGGGATCCATCGTCTTTGGCCCACCATGATTTCTTCATTGCATATGTCCACATTGATCTTGCTTATTGCTTTTCTGCATGTACATGTTAGACGAACAAAGCAATATACATAGTAGCAAGTATGATAAGTTTAATGCACATTAGGACAATGCTGAGTTTAAGTATAATTGCTAAGGTGATAGCATAAATGTTAGTGATAACATAATGATTAAACTTAATTGAATGACCACAATCAAAAACATAGTTTTAATTTTGGCAACCCGATTAAATTTAAGATAGATAAGCTCATATCACTAATATGTAAACCAATAGGCACATATCACGAAAGATATAAGTATAAGTAGAAATGCTATAGCGATAGTATGAAGATTAGTGATAATGAAATGCTAAACTTAACATATTAACCATATTCAAAAATATGATACAATCATTGGGCTAACAGAAGGCACTACCTATGAAGAAGCTTTACAAAACTAATATCCCTACTCTTAAGTTATTTACAACAACAGAAGGGTATGATGTTTAAAACCTTCTCCGGATATAATCTGTTAATCATATGCGTCTGTCCAAAATCATGTTGTCCAGAGTCTTCATCATGCTAGTGAGCAAGGCTACGATAATCACAGAGTCCTTGACTAAGGTACATACCTCTAGGTTCATGGTATTTAAAATTTTTGTATTGTCGCATGCGACGACAAAAACCTTAAATTCCCATACCTGAGAGATACATCCAAAATCTGACTACATGTCCTCACTATGCCAACTAACACGACTATCGAAGATTCTAGATCCATGATTTTAGGTGACCTAGCCCATATGATTTTCTCAGAAGAAAACAAACACAACAAAAGAGTGACATGACAAAATTAATCAATCAACAAGGAACAGATGGAATCGGATTTCAAGGTAGTTATAAAAGACAATTGCGGAAATGGAACAGAGAATAACGAAACTTGCAGCAAGATCTCCAATGGTTTGTGCATCCTCGACTGTCCTGACGATAGCTCGCCCTGCTGGTTTCCCCTGGTCTGCTGAGAGAAACCAGAAATGATAGAAAAAGTCTCTGTACAGACGGAGGTGCACCTCCAATGTAACAGAAATGCCAACCTGAGTCGGGACAACAGGAGCTGCGATCTCGAGGCCCTGATAAACAGGACGAGAGGTGACCAGCCTCTCGATAGTATCTCCTGAACCGAAGTGATGAGATCGTGTCTTCAGAACCATCGTAAAAACAGATTAAAACAAGAAGCAATTTCTGAGAATGAAGCAAAAATTCAAAGGAGAACAGTTTATATTCAAGGGAAGTCAGTAAACAACAATTTTAGACAAAAGGAATCTGATTAAGAGTTTTTCCTAATGTGATTGAGTACCTCCAAAAATATCCTAATCCTACTGCAGGCTGTAGTGATACTCTAGTTCGAATACCACTACATGAACTCGACCTGCATGGGGCACCACTAAAAACGTGTCACGACCCGTACCCACCGTGAGGGCACGAGTACGTAACAGCGCCCAGCCTACGCCGCAGTGTCGGCGGTAGAACGATGTTCTAGGTCATGAACTATAACTACATAACATGAATATACTCTCTAAAAGGAGGCCAACACAGAGGTACAACTCAATCACAATCTAAGGTAGAATGTAGCACGATGAAAATAGATAAGAAATCCTCAACTGTGGTACAGTAGAATGAAATAATAGAGTCTCAACAACTACCAGTCTCAACATCTCTAAAATATACAACTCTGAAAATAAAGACAACAGCTAAACACGAAAAGAAAGAACAGTCTAATCTATCTACACTATGCAAGGTATCATCCTGAGCAGCTGCCTGAACCTCCCCAAGGGTCCAGGTCGCGAGTGTCATCTAGGCAAGCTCCAAGTAAGGGGTGTAGGGTTACTCATCATCCTCTGTAAAATTTTCAACAGGTGCAGTCAGGACAGAAGCGAGCACAATACATCTCAACAGTTCATAGCAGGTTAGAAAATATAATCATGCAGTAAAGTAAGATATAGATACTGAAGAAATGTAGTATATAAACAGAGAGAGAGAGAACTGTAATAGAAATATCTACTATACGTAAAGAGCTACCAGTAACTAGTGATTTAGAGTACAAAGTCGATATGTGAACGGCTTGATTTGTACATGGCTATACTAAAGAGGCGTACATGGCTATTCTACTTTGGAATTGTTCACATGGCTATTTATACTCCCCCGTACCCCCAATCAGTATACAAGGATCCAACCAGGTTATGTTATGATTCTATGTAACAGCCTCCGAAGGGTGGTAAGCCCCCAAAGGGTAATAAGCCCCCAAAGGGTGGTAAGCCCCCAAAGGGTAATAAGCCCCCAAAGGGTGGTACATAGTAGTCCCATAAATAGGAATTCTGGTGTCACGCCCCGCTCCCGAATAATCGGGTACGGGTCGATGTCATGCCCGGCCTACAATGTCGTTGACAGCGGTAGTGAGCAGTCTAGTCATATAAATACAAGAGTATCTCATCACAGCATCTAATCACGAAATCTATTCTACCATCACAGCAATCCACTATACAATTATTACAACTTATACATGAATGTCCGGGTACAAAGCCGATAAAAGATAAATAATACAACAACAACATGTAATCAAAAATATTCTATCAATCTCTATACATGAAACTAGCTATCTCAATGTCAAGCGAGCTCCACTGCTAGTCATGAATGATAATCTAAGATCCATCTCACCTGTAATCAACGATCCAGTCAGGAAAGGAGCAAAGCACAATATACTCAATATAACTCACCATGGAGATCAATGGAACAGTATAGCAAATATAACTGAAAGATAGAGAAGCAATGTGAATATAAAGTATGCACTAGCTATGTGTACATGTGCAATTAGACGTTATCAACATATGGGGACTAATATGTAATCAGGTATATAAAATATGCTATCAGTCACGAAATAATCAGGCATGTCTAATGACAATGCTATCAGTCACGCAATAATCAGGCATGTCTGACGACAATGCTATCAGTCACACACGAAATGGACTCAGGCATACAGAGTATGCTATCAGGCAATGTTTATCCAATATTAGTCCATATATGTCTCTAGAACGTCCCCCACCCGACACGAGAAATAATGCAAGCAAGCAATCAATCGAGAACAAGTGAAATAAATGACACGATAACAAGTGTAAGTACAATACATGCAATGATGGTAATACTGAGTACATGTACTTGCCTCTATTCCGAGGTTTTGTCCAAGATTGCTCCGAGTCAAAAACCTAATAGAAATCCAATAAATATTTCCTATTAAACTTCATAATTCTCCAAAAGCCTTAATCCAATAATTACTATGAACCCGTTCCTCAATACTACCAAGTAGGCTGAGTCCTACCAACTCAAACTTTTAGCTTACAACATAAAGCTTATGGCCCAAACAACTCTATGAAAACTCCAAAGGTCTGGTCATACCTAGTATTTCAATTGCTACATGCCACTTAACCTTTATTTTATATTAACACCACAGTCCAATGACCAGCCCATCATAATGTATCAAAACTCTATAACCAAGGCCCATTTCCTAGACATCAACTCATGTAGACATAGGTCAATGGTTCAAGTCTTGGTGTTCCCAATTCGAACTCACCTGGAACAGTCAAGGTTCAATAACCTAACGGCTACTAAATATTAGCTGGGAAATCAAACACACTCTGGAATATATGACTCCATTGGAACTAACTCTGACATCTGTGTCTCGTAACATCACAATGACACAGAGCCCATTGTCCTCGACACAACTATTGTACAGATGGTCCTCCCATTTGTTATTTCCAGTGATTATAAAAAAGAGGAGAGTATACCTGAGTTCAGAAAGGTGTCGCCCTACTCTCCAGAGTACGACACTCTCGTTCTCGTGTCCAAAGCTGCTATCCGACGCGATTGAGACAATTCGTCGAACAACAAAAGTGCACCAAACAGAAAGGAAATTGCATGAGTTCAATTTGAATGGATTCAACTCCAAATTTGGAGAAAACAATCAGAAACTCACCAATGAGTTCCTCCAAATAGTAGACAACCGAAATCTCAGAGAATCAAAATGAATCGATCAATCAAAAACTGCCAATATTGAACCCGATCAAGAACGTTCTCAAAAGAAATTCAATAGGAATTTGTCGTTCAGTGATTCAACTTACCTAAATGAAGAATCAATCACGAATTAGAATGGCGAACGATCACAGCTCACTGTCCACGACGCTTGGCTGTTGTCGACACCTCGTCTTCTTCACAGAGTCGTGATCCTGAGCTTAATCGCCATGGCCAGCTCTCCTCGTCGTCGAAGAAACGAACAGGACGGGGAATAATCTAGCAGGGCTTCGCCGCTCTTGGTTCTGAATGAAGAAGGGTGGAGCTGGGCCCTATATATAGGCGGGGCGTCGGTCAGGCGGTTGGCCGGGCACCTGACCGTCGGTTGGGCGGGCAGTGGCCGTTATAATCCAACGGTCAAGACGAATCTGGTTGTTAGAGATCAACGGCGGGAAGGAGAGAAGCAGTTAGGCAGTTGGAGGAGAAGTTTCTAGAGAAGCCTAGGGTTCTTGGTCGTCGTCGTCGCCGTTCCGTCGTCGTCGTCGTTCCGTAAAGAAAATGGAGAGTTGAGGGAAATGGTGAAAGAGTGAAAGGATTTGAATCATATAGCTGTTGATTCATCTATCGGGTTTGGGTTTAGCGGGTCCGGGTCGGTGGACTGAATCCGGATCCAATATGGATCCGCCCGAAGGTGTTGGGCTCAGCGGCTGGGCTGACCCAATGGGCTGGGAAATAATATAGGAAAAATAGTTGTTTTAAGAAGAGTTCAGCTGGCCCATTGAATTGGGTGAAATAATACCCAAGGAAAAATTCTAATAAGTTTTAAGGAAATCTAAAAATTAATTATAAAATGGAAAAATTAATTTATAAAAATCAATAATAATAATTAGGAGAAATTAAGAAATAATTAGATATTTAAACTATCAATTTAACTAAAAAATTCAATAAATCATAAGAGAAAATATTCAATTTATTATCTAGAAAGTGGAGTTACAAATCTTCCCCCTCGAAAAATTTCGTCCTCGAAATTTCAATTGGCACGATTAGGCACGATTAAGAGCAATCAAAAACAAATTGACATGATTCAAGCGATACAAAGTGATAGTTACATAAACATAATCAAAGGATAATAGTCTCACTAGTATCTGGCAATCATGCATATATGGAGTCACTTCCCGTACAGTTCCTGCCCCGCCAGTATACATCTGGCTGCAGTGAACTTTCAGTTCCATGGTCCCGATAATAATATATTACCAAAATACTCGGTCAACTTTATCTGATGTCCGAAAACGTTATAAATTTAGGACTTAGTCTCAATAATATCCGAGAGCCCATGATTACCTGCAATTACTTCAACTTAGAGTCCATGCCTCGTCAGTGTGCAGCTGGCTGCAATAAACTTTCAGTTTCCACAATCCAGGTAAATGACTGCAGTGCACATCTGCCACGTCATAGTAGCCGTCGAATATTTCTCAACTTTATCCCGAAGATTTCCAAGGATGAAGATTCAAAATAAATTCTTTAACAGTCAAAGTCATGATGGGAAGTGAACAAGTAGTTTTATTAGGTACTAAGAGACAGCAAGGATCAAACATGCAACTAATATGAAACAATACAGAGACTTTAGAAACAAGTCTTGAATATGAAACAACAAGGAAAGTCTAGATGCTAGAAAGAATCACAAGAAAATGATGACCGACGGCCTGCTCCAGCTATGCGAGAATGCCTCCGGTCTCTAGTCCTCGTCAGGAATCGGAATAGCCTCTGCTCCCTCCTCTGCCATAAGGTAGACTCGTCCCTCTGGCTGTGGAAGTCCCGAAGATCCAGCTGCTGTACGAGCAATAGTGCACTCCCTAGCCTGATGATCAGCTGCACCACAGATGAGGCACTGTGTAAGTCTTTTCCTACACATCTGCCAGGTATGGCCCACTTTCTGACAGAATCCACAAGGCTGCTGAACTGGTCGTTGCTGCTGCTGCTGCTATGTCCCCTGAGAAGGCTGGGATGCGAAGGTCTTCGTCTGCTGGGTGTTGGGACGTTTAGGTGGTCCCGAGTGGCTAC
Source organism: Iris pallida (assembly GCA_029216955.1). Classification (NCBI taxonomy): domain Eukaryota; kingdom Viridiplantae; phylum Streptophyta; class Magnoliopsida; order Asparagales; family Iridaceae; genus Iris; species Iris pallida. The sequence goes on along the minus strand of JANAVB010035820.1, from coordinate 4,184,328 downwards.
CTCCTCCACTAATGTCACGGCCTCTCTTGGGTCGGAGGCTCAGATCAATCTCCAATCTCTGAGCAACGGCGACCATCCCAACATAAGTAGTCGCTCCGTTAGCCGTAACCAAGTAACGAAGCTCGTGGCTCAAACCCTGCCTAAATCTCGTGGCTCTCACGACTGGATCCCTGGCTCTACCCTCTGCAAATCGACTAAGTCGCCCGAACTCTGCCGCGTACTCATCAACCGAGCGAGTCCCCTGCTTAAGAGTCTAAAACTGGCGCTCCAAAGCCTCTCTCGCCACAGTCGGGAAAAACTTTTCTTTAAAGATTTCTACGAACTGCTCCCAAGTCAATCCAGGTACTGCGAGCTGAGGCTCACTCCTAAACTAGGTATGTGCCAGATCATGCATCTGCACGCCGGTTGCCTCCACCTTGAGGTCCTCCGGGAGCCTAGATAGTCTCATCACCCTCTCTATATCCTCTAGCCACTCATCGGCGTAGAGTATACCCTCAGTCCCAAGGAACTCTCTATGTGCCATCCTTTTAAAGTCTAGGATGGAACCCTCTCTCTGATGGTGGGTGGGAGTAGTCCGAGTATAAGTAGGAGAAGCATGAGTATGGATGGGAGGCAGAATGAAAGAAATAGGCTTAGGCTGAACAAAAGTGGAAGTAGTAGGCTGTATAGGAACCTGGGTGGGTGGTGGAGGTAGAATATGTGATGGATGTGGAGCGTATGGCGGATGTAATGTATGATGGAGTCGGTATGGTAGTCGGTGGAGGTGGAATCTGAGATGTAGGTGGAGCAGTAGTAGTCTGGGGAAGTGGGGGTGGTGGTGGTGGTGGTAGGAATGGGATAACTAGTCTCTCAATACCCTCCCGCAAAATTGTGGTCTGCTCCCTCTGAACATCCAACAAGCTCTGAGTCTGGGCTCTCTGGGCCTCCAATAGCCCATGGACTAGCTCATGCATCTGGGTACCCTTCATGGAACTAATGGAATGTCGTGACGAAGCTCTCGTGACGGGTGGCACGTGGGTACCGGAGTGTTCTCGGTCTACTATAGATAGGGCAGATGATCCTCTCTCGGAATGGGCTACACTCGGAGTGCGACCTCGCGGATGCGGTTCCTTCCTTCCTTTGGCTATCTCTAGAATTGTAGAAGAAGAACTATCAGTGATTCGTAGGTGTACTGTGTGTTATAACAAGATATATAAAAGACAGAAAAGTAAGAAATATGATAACGGTCCTATGCTGTGATGAGTTTTCTATTTCCGCAGGCTTCCAATGGTACTCTAATCCTAAGCACCATTAGATAGAGACCTGCATGGGCCACCACAAAAACATGTCACACCCTGCTCCCGAATAATCGGTTACGGGTCGATGTCATGCCCGGCCTACACTGTCATTGACAGCGGTAGTGAGCCGTCTAGTCATATAAATACAAGAGTATCTCATCACAGCATCTAATCACGGAATCTATTCTACCATCACAGCAATCTACTATACAATTATTACAACTTATACATGAATGTCCGGGTACAAAGCCGATAAAAGATAAATAATACAACAACAACATGTAATCAAAAACATTCTATCAATCTCTATACATGAAACTAGCTATCTCAATGTCAAGCGAGCTCCACTGCTAGTCATGAATGATAATCTAAGATCCATCTCACCTGTAATCAACGATCCAGTCAGAAAAGGAGCAAAGCACAATATACTCAATATAACTCACCATGGAGATCAATGGAACAGTATAGCAAATATAACTGAAAGACAGAGAAGCAATGTGAATATAAAGTATGTACTAGCTATGTGTACATGTGCAATTGGACGTTATCAACATGTGGGGACTAATATGTAATCAGGCATATAAAATATGATATCAGTCACAAAATAATCAGGCATGTCTAATGATAATGCTATCAGTCACGCAATAATCAGGCATGTCTGACAACAATGCTATCAGTCACGCACGAAATGGACTCAGGCATACAGAGTATGCTATTAGGCAATGTTTGTCCAATATTAGTCCATCACATGTCTCTAGAACGTCCCCCACCCGACACGAGAAATAATGCAAGCAAGCAATCAATCGAGAACAAGTGAAATAAATGACACGATAACAAGTGTAAGTGCAATGCATGCAATGATGGTAATACTGAGTACATGTACTTGCCTCTATTCCGGGGTTTTGTCCAAGATTGCTCCGAGTCCAAAACCTAATAGAAATCCAATAAATATTTCCTATTAAACTTCATAATTCTCCAAAAGCCTTAATCCAATAATTACTATGAACCCGTTCCTCAATACTACCAAGTAGGCTGAGTCCTACCAATTCAAACTTTTAGCTTACAACATAAAGCTTATGGCCCAAACAACTCAATAAAAACTCCAAAGGTCTGGTCATACCCAGTATTTCAATTGCTACATACCACTTAACCTTTATTTCATATTAACACCACAGTCCAATGACCATCCCATCATAATGTATCAAAACTCTATAACCAAGGCCCATTTTCTAGACATCAACTCATGTAGACATAGGTCAATGGTTCAAGTCTTGGTGTTCCCAATTTGAACTCACCCGGAACAGTCAAGGTTCAATAACCTAACGGCTACTAAATATTAGCTGGGAAATCAAACACACTCTGGAATATATGACTCCATTGGAAATAACTCTGACATCTGTGTCTCGTAACATCACACTGACACAGAGCCCATTGTCCTCGACATAACTATTGTACAGATGGTCCTCCCATTTGTTATTTCCAGTGATTATAAAAAAGAGGAGAGTATACCTGAGTTCAGAAAGGTGTTGCCCAACTCTCCAGAGTACGACACTCTCGTTCTCGTGTCCAAAGCTGCTACCTGACGCGATTGAGACAATTCGTCGAACACCAAAAGTGCACCAAACAGAAAAGAAATTGCATGAGTTCAATTTGAATGGATTCAACTCCAAATTTGGAGAAAACAATCAGAAACTCACCAATGAGTTCCTCCCAATAGTAGACAACCGAAATCTCAGAGAATCAAAATGAATCGATCAAACAAAAACTGCCAATATTAAACCCGATCAAGAACGTTCTCAAAAGAAATTCAATAGGAATTTGTCGTTCAGTGATTCAACTTACCTAAATGAAGAATCAATCGCGAATTAGAATGGCGAACGATCACAGCTCACTGTCCACGTCGCTTGGCTGTTGTTGACACCTCGTCTTCTTCACAGAGTCGTGATCCTGAGCTTAATCGCCATGGCCAGCTCTCCTTGTCGTCGAAGAAATGAACAGGACGGGGAATAATCCAGTAGGGCTTCGCCGCTCTTGGTTCTGAATAAAGAAGGGTGGAGCTGGGCCCTATATATAGGCGGGGCGTCGGTCAGGCGGTTGGTCGGGCACCTGACCGTCGGTTGGGCGGGCAGCGGCTGTTATAATCCAACGGTCAAGACGAATCTGGTTGTTAGAGATCAACGGCGGGGAGGAGAGAAGCAGTTAGGCAGTTGGGGGAGAAGTTTCTAGAGAAGCCTAGGGTTCTTGGTCGTCGTCGTCGCCATTTCGTCGTCGTCGTTGTTCCGTAGAGAAAATAGGGAGTGGAGGGAAATGGTGAAAGAGTGAAAGGATTTGAATCATATAGCTGTTGATTCAGCTATCGGGTTTGGGTTTAGCGGGTCCGAATCGGTGGACTGAATCCGGATCCAATATGGATCCGCTCGAAGGTGTTGGGCTCAGCGGCTGGGCTGACCCAATGGGCTGGGAAATAATATAGGAAAAATAGTTGTTTTAAGAAGAGTTCAGCTGGCCCATTGAATTGGGTAAAATAATACCCAAGGACAAATTCTAATAAGTTTTAAGGAAATCTAAAAATTAATTATTAAATAGGAAAATTAATTTATTAATAATAATTAGGAGAAATTAAGAAATAATTAGAAATTTAAACTATCAATTTAACTAAAAAATTCAATAAATCATAAGAGAAAATATTCAATTTATTATCTAGAAAGTGGAGTTACATCTGGGAAACCCAATAAATGGGATAAGGATTCAAAGAAGACTCTGTGATCATATGAGTATATGTCACAAGTGATTAAAGAACCAAAGAATTATAGTGATACGCCATGTAAGTGAAACGCACAGAACATAGAGTACCCCGATACCCCCTGAAGGGATAACATCTCAAGAAGGGATCCATATAGTACTAATCCGTGTGACCAACGTGACAGTATCAAGTAAAGTAATTTAATACAGGAAATAATTTTAAGCAGGATATGAAATGATCAGAGAATGTACTCGCCTCGTATTTGAATATTTGAAGTAAATGTACTGTCCGAGATGAGGTACCTGACTCCTAGTTAGAGCAACACAAGTCAAGATGTATACAAGGGATGATAAATGTAATCTACAATGCATCTGCATGCTGTCTAGGTCAAACTAGACTAAAGTCAACACTTGGTCAACTCCAGTCAACTACAATAGTCAAACTAGGTCAACCTAACCCAGACAAGTCTTACTAAGCCTAACCAAGACTATCCTAGCAAGCACACATCAAATCTAGGCTATACAACCCAACCACACACATTCATTGGTGTACACATGCCATATACATAGGCTTTAAGCCATAAATGTAGCCTATAGGCCATATGGCTATTTATCTATAGCAACACATATCTACATATACACATATTAACATATATATCTAAAATAATATAATACACACATTATAATATATAGGATACAGGATAATATATGTATCACCCATATATATATATATATATATATATATATATATATATATATATATATATATATATATATATATATATAGATACATACATATGTATATACACACATACATAGAAGGATAGGAAAGGTAATGTGTTGTGTATATGTGTTTCCTGTGTGTGTGGGTTAAGAGTGTGAGCAAAGTGTCATGAGAGTGTGGATACATGTGTGTGTGGTGAATAGGGTACCTGTTCTCAGAAATTTAGGAAATAGTGATGTGTATGTGTGACTAAAAATCAGTGATAACTAAACTAAATTAGGTGCACTGAGCTAATGAAGTTCAAAGCTGATACAAACAAAGGGGGACTGATATTGAGTGCTACTTAGGACTGTTTTGTGTGAAATGTTGACTGAAATGAGGGGCTAACATGGGGCTAACCATGGACTGTTTGGGGACAGCCATGACAGGTTTTTAGGGACTGTTTTGGACTGATATTTGGGTAGCTAAGTAGGCTGGTATGGAGTGCTAAGGTGGCTGAAATGGGGCTACTTAGGACTGATTTTGTGGGGGCTTTACTGGACTGTCAAGGAGTGGTGTATGGGACTGAATTCAGGACTGAAATGGGATGGTGTATGGGCTAAAATTAGGACTGAAATGGACTGCATATAGAGCTATGTTTGGGACTGAATTTTTTGGTGTTTAGGACAGGTTTTGGGACAGGTATAGGTTGAACAAAGGGCTGGTTTAGAGTGGTTTAAGGGGGCTGAAATTAGGACTGTTAAGGAAGCAAGGGGGAACTGTCAATGGGATGGAATGTGAGTGGATGGGTTTCCAGTTTCAGTCAAGTCCCAAGCAAATTTCGAATCCATTTACCCTATCCCAACACCAAGTCATTAATCTAATCTAGCATGAAATTCCTAATCAACATTTAAGAAATATAAGTACCCATGTATGGAATTTAACCATGGCAAAATTCATCAATGTGTGTGTGTGTCAATGCAATTGTGTAAGTGTGGAGTGTGTATGAGTGCCAATCAATGTGTCAATAGATTCTCAGATTTGTGTGTGACATAGAGGAAATATATTGAGTCATAGCTCAGTTAATGAGGAAGAAAAAACCAGTCCATGGTGTGTGTGCTTGTGGCAGTGGTGTGTGTCAATTAGGAATTAGGAAATCAGTGGATTCATGTTGTGCTCATGGGTGTGATGTGTCCAGATATTCAAGTGTCTGTGTTCAGTTGAATGTATTTTCCTTCTCAGTTATTTACAACAAAACTCATGTTTTCATTCAACTCTCAGTTAACATTAAGTTCTCAGAAATTTAGGATCAATCTCATGTTTAACAGCCCATGCCAGTTTTCATATGCAATCTAACATTAAATCAAAACTCAGGTTAGCAACAGTTAAGGATAGAAAATTAGTTCAAGTATTAATAGAAAACAATGTATCAGTCATGTTTCGAAATCCACTACATGAACATACAACCAAATCGATTTGTAAAACCTATCTAACAGATATTGGTACATATGTTACAATCAATGATAACTGAAACATCAATTAGAAATCAAAAAAAAGAGATTTGAAGTCCAGGGAACACTCAAGACTGAGCATGGGTATCAGGACATATGAAAACCCTATTTCGATTCCAAATTCCATCTAAAAACCACAAGGATCATGTAATCCATTCCTTAAACATGTAGGTGAATTAATTTACTGATGTTTATCAACATATAAATAGGAAAACGAAATAATTTTCAGAAAAAAACACATACATGCCACAGTGTATCACTGAAGTATCATAGCTCAGGAAATTCAAGTTTTTGAATTCGAAAACACATCAAAACGATAAACCAAAGGTTGGTAAATAAACTATCACATGTGTACGTGTCAACCATGTTGTATCGTGTCCAAAAACAGGACACAAACGTGTCCAAACAACAAAACACACACATAAACACAGACTGTGCACTGACAGTGTCGTACACGCGTGCACGTGTGTCCAGTACACGATACAGGCCACGTGGTGACACGTGGCCGTGCACACGTGTACGCCTAGGGTAGAGGTACGTGTTCACGTGCCTGAAACGTGTCCAAGTGAGTCGTGTCGAAAGTTGTAGCCGCGTGTCAGTGGCGTTTTCACGCGCGTGTGTGCGTGTGGTCGAGACAGTGCGGTCGGGATTTCTCCCAAACCACTCGACGAAATCCTTCCAAATTTTGTGTGTGTCGTGTCAGTGATTGCCCGCACGACTCCACAAATTTTCGTAGTGTCACATGGTGTGTCGTGTCCGCTACAGTGCCCGAACAGCAGGGCACTGTGCGCAGCCTGCTGCGCGCGTGTGCATGTCCAATCCCGACACAAAAAAGACACGAAAATAATCTCAGTCTTCACAAACATTGCTACACATACCTAGATCTAGAGATCCATGAAATTAGAATTCAAAAATACGAAAAATAAATCCTTTGTGGCATTTAATCAAACACCTATACACACATCATGACACGTATCCGATACGGACACCAAACGGACACGAAACGACACAAATCCAACACCTACTGCTAGGGGACACCTAGGGCTTCCTATCCATGCAAAGAAAACTAAATTTGGTGAAGGTAATAGAGATTTACCTATATGTGCAATTTGCATGAAAAAGCTCAAAAAGGGGGTGGTTCTTCTTGATGGCCAAGTGCTCCAAATTGGTCCAAACCTGAGATTTCTCTCCATAGACATGAAATAGAGCTGGATTAGGAACTAATGCAAAAGACTAGAGTGGAAAAGGAATTAAAGTGAATAATCTATGGGTTGGGGAAGAATGGACAAACCTCTTTCTTTAAAACTTGGAGAAAATAATAAAAGAGGCAAGAACAAATGGAAGAGGCATTAAATAGGGTGTGAAACCCTAGGTTGGCTGCCATGGGCTGATTAGAGTTAGGGTTTGGGTTCCAATGGTGATCTATGGGCTTCTATGGGCCAAAATCACTAATCATGACTTGTGAAATCACAAGTCATTTCCTAATCAATTCAAATCCTATTCTCCCCAAATTAAATCTAATGGGTTAATTATCACTAACTTAGGTCAAGCTAGGGTTCCATATCCTAATCAAATAGTCATGACCTAGGTTAGCCTCTAGGTTAGTCTCCAAAGTCAACACTAGTCAAAGTCAACTATAAGACCAAAATCAATTATACAAAAAATCACTAAAAATCACATAAATTCTAATGATTCTAAATAATACATAATAATTCCAAATAATTCCCAAAATTACAAAAATGACTAAAATACCCCTCAATCTAGAAATGATAAATAAAATACCCTAACCACAAGGCTAGGCTCTAGGGTAGACAGTCTCTACGGTTTCACTAGCAAAACACTAAAATCAAAATTCATAATTTTTAAATAGTTTAAAAATAATTAAAAATCACCAAAAATCATAATATGAAATAAATATCAATAAATAATAATTATAATTTCAAAATTACCCTCATCTGAAAAACTAGGTGTTACACAAGCTCACTCTTCTCACATTACAAGTCACTCAACTCTCTCTCATCTCTCAATTACGAGTCTTGAGCCAGCGGAAGCTTCGAAAGGCGACGTCCATACATTATGTTCCGTATAAGTCTTTACTCCATGTGGCCGCACGCTTCGAATCGCCAAAAAACTCTATGCCTCGACGCATCCAAGCGAGCTCCGCGTCACGAGCTTCTACCTGTGCCTGCACATGAAAACTATGTGGGGGTCAGTACTCAACTGTACTAGTGGAATAAACTCCTCGCCCACCCATACAAACCCAACACGTTTGATTTACTTTGTGCAACTAGTCACTTCTTATCAATTGTCTTTCTAGTCTTGCCTTAGGATTATTTTAGGACCGACGCCTTGGCTATTTCGTGTTTCTAGACCATCCCGTGCTTGCAACATCGACGTTACCCTATCAAGTCGTGTTTTTCTTATGACACTTAATCAGAGACGCAACTACGTGATGAGGCTCCATTTCTATGTGATCGTGCTAGAAATCCATCGTGCCGTGCCTCGCAACTCAGGATGACTAAACCAAATCGTCGCCTCGCGGCCCTTGCTACTTTGATCACCAACTGACCCAATCAAGACTTGTGAATGTTAGTGTCACTCAACCAACTTTGCCTTGCAGCAGTTTTCTGACTTAAACTCAACCAACTCAACCATAACCATGCAACTTATATGTCGACAACATAAGACTCGATGCCATATCTCGTGCCGAAGCACGTCGCCTACGTTGCAGCCAAATCTTAGGCCCAACATTTTGTGTTCCAACTGTACACATACATTCAACTTAGCTTTTTTGATATTCGACACTTAATACTCGACTCAATCCAAAGGCATACACGCGGATCGCCGTCCATGCCGACTCATCTATATGAATTAGTCACTAGGGCCCAACCCTATAATATACTCCCTTTTAGCTTTTGATTAGACGGACGCTCCTTGCCAGCGCGAGTAGCTAGCTCCGCTGCAAGTTCCCGTCTAACCCGTACGGTCATCCAATACAGCTATGAATGTATCCATCGCAACGGTTCCCCTGGGCCGTCGGGGTCGCCGTTCGAGAAATAAATTTTTTTACCTTGTACAAGTTGTCCAATGACCATGCAAGACTCGACTCAAACTGACGTCTCACACAGTCAAAGCTACTTTTAGTGTTACCATCTCTTTCAGGGCTAAGTTCAATACATCTCACATCTGAGATCTTGCCTCGACGACCCGTAGTCGCGAGCATTCTTCTTTCTTGCCTCAATGACCCAGTCGTGAGTATTCTTTCTTTCTTGTCTCGACGACCCAGTCGTGAGCATTCTTTCTTTCTTGGCCTATCATTTCACTCACTCAAGAACAACTATCGAAACACTTTCCAAACTCAATGACTCAACCGTGGCCCGTGCCTTAAAATACTAAATCTGTGCCATCGTGTCTCAAACCAACTTAAAACTCTATGTGACACCACCGCCCAATTCATACTCTATATGATGGGCCTTACGATCATGAGACTATATGGTTATACCCGGCCGTAGAACTCAAAGGGCCAAGCCTGCTACTACTCCTGATAGCTTAACGTAACTTGCCTAACTTACTTTGCAACAACATGACAAGCAAAGGCTGCGTCAAGCTTTGCATCGTGGGAACGTGCCGTGCATGCGTTCGACTTCGAACAACCAAGTTATTTGGAGTGCCTAGACTTATGTCACAAGCCGTGCAATACAACTTAATCCGTCGACGAGTAGAGGCTACGCCACGCCTTGGGCGAAGAGACTGTGCATGCTTTATGAAGCATTTATGCGGGCGACGCCTATAAATTTGGCTAACTCTTAGCTTGTGGTGAATACCAACTTTTCCTTCTCCCAAGCTATGGGACGAAGGACTGAGTGTCATTTTCAAAGCACGCCGTGCACCAACTCTAAGACGATCGTTTTGGACCTTTCCATATTCTAACTTAATTCGACCCGTTGGGATTATTTCCTTTAGCTATGTGGATTCGTCTCTTTTATTATCAAGCCTACTTGTGCAAATTAAAAATATATGATTTATTATGTGAAGGCAAAGATGAGACAAGTTTACCGAAACTACCCCACCTGAGCGAGCGGTCGCCTTGACCGAGCGATGTCTTCATGCAGCCGTTGCAAGGCTAAGTCCGAATGCCGTCAGCGTTCCTATTCCTCCGATTGACTGAGCGGGATGGGGCACTACACACAAGGCATCTGGAAACAAATCTGGCAATCTCTCTCTTCATCACATTCTACCAAACATACTCTCGCAGATCCTTGTACATCTTGGTAGACCCAGGATGAATAGAATACTGCAACTAGTGGGCCTCCTGCATCACTTTCTTCCGCAAGTCCTTGGGCACACACAACTGGTTCCCGTGCCTCAAAGATCCGTCCTCCGTAATAGTGAAGTCGTCAAGCAATCCTGCCTCCGCTTGAGCTCTAAGACATCGGAGTCCCTCACTAAGAAACTGGGTCTCCTTAATCTTCTCTAACAGTCTTGGCTGTATCTGCATGCGCATCAGCTGCCCTCCTACTCCTGGTAGAACAATCTCGATCCCCAGACTCTCAAGATCCTCCAAAAGATGTCGGTCCATAGTGAGAAATATAGCAACAGGATATCGACTAAGAGCATCTGCCACCACATTCGCCTTTCCAGGGTGGTACTGCAGATTGATGTCAAAATCCTTCATGAGTTCCAGTCATCTGCACTGCCTCATATTCAGCTCCTTCTGAGTAAAGACATACTTCAGGCTTTTGTGGTCCGTGAAGATGTCTACTCTCTCTCCATACAAATAGTGCTTCTACAGCTTCAAGGCAAAAATGACTGCTGTAAGCTCCAAGTCATGTGTAGGGTAATTCTTATCATGAGGCCTCAACTGTCGAGAAGCATAAGCAATGACCCTCTTGTTCTGCTCAAGCACACATCCCAAGCCTTTCCATGAAGCATCGCTGTAGATGACGAATCCTTCCGATCCTGATGGTAAAGCTAGAACTGGTGCTGTCGTGAGTCTTCTCTTCAATTCTTCAAATGCTGACTGGCAGGCGTCGCTCCAGATAAACTCCTCGTCCTTCCGCGTAAGGTTGGTCATCGGCTCTACAATCTTGGCAAAATCTTTCACAAACTTCCTGTAGTAACCTGCTAGACCCAAGAAACTACGAATCTCTGCTACTGACTTGGGAGGTGTCCATGCTTCAACTGCTTCAATCTTCTTGGGAACCACAGAAATCCCTTCACTAGTCACCACATGCCCCAGGAACTCCACTCTGTCCAAGAAAAACTCATATTTCGAGAGTTTCTCGTACAGCTTCTCCTTCCGCAGAATCTCTAACACGATCTGCAGGTGCTCCACATGCTCCTCCTCGGTCTTCGAATATATCAGAATGTCGTCAATGAAGACTACGACAAACTTGTCCAGATACTTGTGAAAAACTTTATTCATCAAGTTCATAAATACTGCTGGGACATTAGTGAGTCCGAACGGCATCACCAGGAACTCATACTGGCAGTATCACGTGTTAAAAGCTGTCTTCAGAATATCCTGCTCCCGAACCTTCATCTGGTGATATCCTGACCGAAGATCAATCTTAGAAAAGACCTTCGCTCTACTAAGCTGGTCAAACAGCTCATCAATCAGCAACAAAGGGTATTTATTCTTGATAGTGATGTTATTGAGTGCACGGTAATCAATACACATCTTCACAGTCCCATCCTTCTTGGGCACGAAGAGTATCGGTGCTCCCTACGATGAAGCACTGGACCGAATAAAACCCTTGCCCTCCAGCTCATCAATCTGGGACTTCAACTCTGCAGCTTCCTTCGGGTTGATCTTGTAGCAATGCTGGGACTTCGGCGCTGACCCGGGCAATAGGTCGATGCTGAACTCCACATCTTGATCTGGCGACAATCCTGGCAACTCCTCGGGAAAGACGTCGAGGTACTCTGCAATCAGCGGATGCGGCAACTCCTGGTCTTCTGAAACTGCCCCAAAGTAGACTCCCTCTGGCCTCTCTGTAACTCGTCTGCTGATCTCGAACGGTGGAACTCCTGGCGGGCATAAGATCACCTTCCCCTCATAGCAGTCTATTACGGTAAACTACTCGCTCATCCAGTCGATACCGAGGACTATATCAAATCCGAACAATGGCATCACTAGAAGTCGAGCCCTAATCTCCCTCCCAGCAATTGTGATAGGGCAATCCACCATCTCACTCACTGGCACTATCCCTCTTCCTGTCATAATCTGACAGTTCCTCCTAGTGGGCTTGGGTGTGAAGCCGTGTCTATGCAGAAACTCATATGATACAAAGCTATGGGTGGCTCCAAAATCAAACAATGCAATGGCAGGGAAGGAATGTAAAAGTATAGAACCTGTGATTACATATGGCACTGCCTCGTCCCCCTCAACTGCAGCCATGACGTAAGCACGTCCCAGCTGTGGTCCTTCCCTCTGCTGACGCTGTACAAACTGCTGCTGCTGAGTGGGTAAGGCCGGTCCTCTCTGTGGTGCAGCTGGTAGAGCTCTGGGTGGTGCAGGTGGTGGCCCTCCAGCTCCTCTAGGTCCTTCTGTCAGTCTAACCGTAGCCTGTGGGCAATCCCTCATCTGGTGTGCGTCTGATCCACAGAATAAACAGAGCCCGAGCCTCTTACGGTACTCGTCGGAGCGGTGTCCCGGCCGATAACAGAATGTGCAAGTAACTGCCTGCTGCTGCCTCTGATACTGATGTATAGGAGCTCTGGCTGGGCGGTGAAGCTGCTGTGCCGGCTGTTGTGGCCTCTCCTGAATTTGAGTCTGTACCCTCTTTGCTGGTACCTGGAAACTGCTGCTGTCCACGTCCTGATCCCTCTTCAGCTTCGGATCTGTCTCCTTCTCTATAGCCTGGACAATCTTGAGGATGCTCGTATAGGTCGTCGTCTGACTAATCGCCACCGCGTGTCGCAGCTCCCTGGTGAGACCCTTCTTGAATCTCCAAGCTCTGTCCTCCGACGCTCTGACTAGGTTCTCTGCGAACCTGCTGAGTCTAATAAACTCTGAAGTGTACAGCACAACCGTCATAGTCCCCTGCTGCAGCGTCTCGAACTACATCCTCAGCTCATCCCGCTCCACCTCTGGGAAAAAATTCTTCTTGAACAGAGTTTTGAAATCTGTCCAAGACACCTGAGGCTCTGTCAACTTGGGCTCCTTCCGATACCAAGCTCTGGCCAAGTCGAAGAGTCGTATACTAGCCACCTCCACCTTCAGATTATCCGGGATCTGTGCCATCTTCAAGGTCCTCTCCGCATTCTCCAGCCACTCATCTGCATAGATGATCCCCTTGTTGCCCCAGAAGTCCATCGGGCATAGGTTCTGGTACTCCTTGGCCGTCCCTGATCTCGGTGCTGCTGGTGCTGTACGTGCTGCTGGTGCTGCACGTGCTGCTGGAGCTGGTGCTGCCGGTTCTCTTGTCCTGAGTGCGTCGACGACGGTCGCTCCGAACTGTGTGGCCTGCTGACTCTGAGCCTCTCTGAACTGCGCAGCCTGGTGATTCTGGGCCTCCATAAACTGCTGGAACATTGCCATCACCTGAGCGCCGTCAAACATCATTGTCGAGGGTAGCGGCAGAAATATCGGAGGCGGTGGTGGAAGCTGATCTGCTGAAACGTCCGGTACAGCCTGCTGATCCGAACTGCCTGCGACTCCGGGCTGATCCACGATCTTCCTCGTAGTCACCATCCTGTAATAGAAAGAAAACTTCGTGATTTGATAAAACCTAACCTACCAGAAAATGTAAATATTTATATAACATCCATATGTACCCGATGTACCGGATTTTTTATGCTGTGATCAAGTTTTTCTAGTATAATTCAAGTCCCCCAATAGTACTCTAATACCTAGGTACTATTAGGATAGACCTGCATGGGCCACCACTAAAAATATGTCACGACCCGCTCCCGAATAATCGGACATGAGTCGGACACGCCCAGCCTTTATCGTTAGACACGACAAAGTAAGCTGTACCAGTCTAGAAAAAACTAACCAGATATCAAGTAAAGTATGAAAACACAACATCTATAAACGTATCCCATGATAAAAGTACATGTATCAGAATTTATTATATTCCAGCAAAATAAAAGATAGAGTCTACTAGTCTCAAATACAAGGTAAATGTAAAGTACTAATGGTAAGCTCTAGGCTTCTGCAACCTCTAAGTCAAGAGCAACTCCAGCTGGCTCTCCTGCATCAACTGGCTCTCGGCCATAATAAGTGTCGCACAGGGCCTCCAACTCACCTGTAACATATCCTATTTAGGAGCGGAGCAAAGTACAGTTCTAGTTAATGAAACATGAACATGATATGAACTGAGTATATGAGTACAAGAAATAAAATACATGAATGAACATGAAAGTACAGGAAAGTAGTACAGGAAATAAGTACAGTAACTACAATACAGAAATGTAAAGTACAGGAACATATAAAGTACATGAATGAAACTATAATTCTGAAGTACCAGACATGATAAGTGCACAATATCGAAATACATCTAGTCCATGTGACCGACTGGGGTGAGAACATGCACAGGAGTACATGAATATGGTACGACTTAGGGCCCGCATGTACGATGCGAGGACTAAGCTAGGCACATGAATATAGTAACCGGAATTGGTCACATGGCTAGTGTATTTCCCTACCCGACACTAATAAGTACAAGAACAGGAGTACAGGAGTACATGATGTCGTGCCAAGACGTGTCACAAGAAAGAGTACAAGAATGTAAATGCATAAAACCATAGAAAAGTAATTGCCTGGCTTCGGGAAAGTACTTGTAATCAAGGAAGTTGGATATCCTCCTGGTTATTAAGTACAAGTTGATTAATAATAACAACTATGGTGCTAAATTCCTATATACTAGCTAACTAGTTTAAATTATATATTCTAAATTTGGTCTATAGCCCCATAACAATCTGGAGCGACATTTTAGTTCTAATCTTTATTTCATAAACTAATAGAGATAGTTGAATAGTTGTTTATATAAAAGAATACATATAGGCTTAGAGATAATGCAGACAGTTACTATTTAGCTGTCTATAATAGCAATTAGAAGTATACAGGTCAAAATGAAATAAAAGTACAACTAAATTCCTACTCGTTAACTAGTCGATCATTATCAAAACTCTAGCAACCCGAATCAACATTTGCAAAACAACCCAACCATACCATTTGAAATTTAGGGCCAGCAGCTATTACTCTAAAGCAAAATTCAATTTACCTCCAGATTCTTTAATCCAACATTCAACCATGATTTAACACCTCAACTTCACTAATTATTCTAACAGATACTGAGGAGAATTATACAGAGAAATATATGTAATAACTTACAATCATCCTAACTGCAGAGTAAGAATTTATACATAAAAACCCAACTCAAAATAACAAACTATACAATCAAAATGATGGTAGACTAAAACTGGTTGGTTCCCATCCTTCGACGCACACCAATCACGTTCCTGGACACAGTTACAACAGTGTCATCCGAACTCTGCAGCACCCGACATAAAGCATCGATCCTGACATACAGGTAATTGGTACGAACACCCGACACGAGCTACAGCCGACACAAGCCAAGCAGGGACTGTAACCAGACACGAGCTACAGCCTCGGATACGCACCCCAAACTCGAACACGAAATCCACACCAATCACGAACACGACACATGAAATAAATGAACACAATTGGGATTTGTGAAACCCGTAACTTTTAGTTAATTATTTAATTATTTTAATTAATTATTAGTTGTTAATTTAGGAAAATGAATTTTTTAGAAAATTATTAATTCTGGAAATTTTAGTCAAAACCCGTAATTTTTTAATTAATTAATATTGTGTTAGATTAAAATTATTATTTTAAATATTGGATTTTTGGTTGTCTGGCCCTGTCCCGAACCCATTTTCGAGCACAAATCTATTTTTCGAATTACTCTAGTATTTATAAAGAAAAGAAATTTTCTTTAAAAACAAAACCTATTTGTTAAGGCCCAACAGCCCATAAATCTATAAAATCCATTAAGAATGATTTATTTTCCATTAACTATTATTTGGGGCCAAGTCTTGTTAGCCCAACTCTTAAAAATAAATATTAACCATTTTAAACCAGAAGCCCATGAAACCCAAAGCTTTTGGTTTTAATCCTTAACCCAACATTATTATGGAGAGAGAGAGAGACTTTATAATAATTCTTTTCATTTTCCGTCTGAGGGTTTTCTGTTGAGAAATGAAGGGTCTTCGGCTCTTGGCCGAACCTGCCAAAACCACCGCCGCCGCCATCACTCCGGCGACCGCCGGCCTCCACAAACGGTCGCCCTCTTCTCTTCTGGTAACCCCCAAACTCTCTCCACCCTATATAAACCCCTCTCTTCATCCCTCTCCATCACTATTCCAACTTTCCCCAATTTTCTGTGCCCTAACCGAGCTCCACCTCCCAGAGTTCCTCCCGACCCGCGCCGAGGTCGACCCCAGGCCGGATCCACCGCCTCCTCTACCAGGCGCCATCTTCCCGAGGTCGACGCCCACCGGCGACCAGCCCCAGCCGCCGGCCGTGCGCGCCCGACCCCGCCGGCTTCCCGGCCGACCTTTCCGTTCTCCGGTGCTATTTTGCGGCACTCCGCTGCTGTCTTTTCCAAACTCGGGTGCTGTACACGCAGCCGAACCACGGCGAGGCGTTGACCCGAGCCCGAGACGCTGTCCGCAGAGTTCTTTTTCTCTAAAATTCACCTGAGAGCTCTAGCCGAGCAATTTCTGGTATATTTCCGTTGTCCCGTTTCTATCTTTATAGTCTGTGATGAGTTTGGTCCACGAATTCCCCAGAAATTCGGTAAGTGAGACATTTTCGGGTTTTCCGAAAACCTTTCGGAACCGTTCTGTGTTTTAGAGTTGGTTCTGTGGATTTTCCGGGTTAATTTCGGGTTTTCCGAATTTTCTTCGGAAATGTTCTGTCGGCTTCTCGGGAATTTTCGAGTTAGCTTCGGAATAGCTATGTGATTTTCTCGGTTTAAATCTGTAATTTGTTTTGGTTTACTTCTATGATATTTTGGGTTTCCGGGTAATTTTGGTCTTCCGAATATCCTTCGAAAACGTGCTGTGGTTATATATTTTCGGGTTTGATATTATTTTCGGGTTAATATTATCGGTGGATTAAATAATTAGAGTTTCCCTGGTTTGGGATATTATTTGTGTGTTGTTGGAGCATTTTCCCAGTTTTGGGTTATCCCGAAAATAGAGGGAATGCTGCCGAAATTTTTATAAAACTTTATAAATGGATTTTCAAATCGGTTTTCGAAAATATTTATAAATTGGATTTTTGGACGACGACCGTATCGGTCAATGGACCCTTAGCAAAATGCAAACGAAATCGGCATTGTTCCGGACGTTGAGGCATTAGCTATTTTTGACGATTGGACCAATATCTGAGACTCATAAATTAATTCAATTTAATTTAAATTATTATTTATTTTGTAATTAAATTGTAGGATAATTTTTAGAGCCTAACCAAAGTTTTCTTCTTATTTAAATTCATGTAAAATGGTCTGTAAAGGACATAAGCCCAGTTTTATTATTTCTGTGGTTTTGTAATAAATTAGTTAAATTTTTATTCTTTTCTGGTTGTGGTTGACGTAAACACGTAAAATAGTAAAATAACTATTTTAAAGAAAATCAATATTGTTTTCTCATATTAAATAAATTAGGAAAAAAAATTACAAGTTATTATTTAACAAGTTTCACGTTTTTTTTCTCATTTAAAGAAAAATGTAGTTTTATTATATAAATTATAAAATGACAAGTTTTGCCAATAAAATGATAAATACAAAGTTTTTCCGAAATTAAATATAAAATGATCTTTCCATCATAAGTAAAGATAACGCATTAGATAATCGAGTTTCGTTTGTGTTAGTATAATAAATATTAAAAATTGACTAGGACGAATTTAGAGATTGTAACTAGCACATCTAGCATGAAAATTTTTAGAATCTAAGGCAGACTTCTCGATTGTAGGATTTCGAGGACAATCTGAAATTCATCTCGGAGTCGTTATTCTCATTCCAGTCAAACCAAGGCAAGTACAGTTTGTGGTAGTTTACAATTATTTAGTAATAGTTTTATTGCAAATTTAAACCACGAGGCAACACGGAACTCTCTCTGAGAGCATTGACTGTTTAACTGTTGGGTACTGGGGGAGTAGTGTAATGAGTATGACCACATCCAAAATAGTATAATTACTGTGTTAGCTTACCCCTCATACACACGGGGATAAGCTATATCGTATCAATAGGATACAACTGTACAACCCAATCCGGTCATATTCATTGCCTATTCACATCACACTGTTTTAACTGCTGGAAAACTATTTATTTCAAATTGTTTAAAAATGCATAACTCCATTATTATTTCAATTGTTAAAATATCATGAATTGTACTTTGCTCCCTCCTGACTGGAGACTATATTTTTAGGTCCTATTGATGATGCAGAGCTACTGATTAGTAGTTACTATGATCCTGAGCTGTACCCGGCTGTTCTACCAGAGGATGATGATGAGGAGACTGCCAATTAGTTTTATTTCCAGTTTATGATATTATGAAAGACAATTATTTTATTTCAGTTGTGGGTTATATTTGAAAAACTTTGTGTTTGGACAAGTTTTATTTATCGAAATATTAAAAGTTGTGGCAATTAGAATTTGTGTTGTTGATTATCTGTATGAGTGATACAGCTTACTGTCGGCGTCTCAACAACGGTGCAGGCTGGGCATGATCCGATTCGACCAAAGAAATTGGGACGGGGTCGTGATAGGATTAAAATCAATAGACTAGGCACGACTGCACAAAGAGTTCGGATAAGTAGATGAAAGAATTACCTGAGGAATTCTGAGCTTACGATCACGAATCATAATGGAACACCAATCTTCGTGTCCAGATTCCTCCTGCTGCACTCACACATAAACAGATCCAAGAATACCAAAACTGGTCAGAATCCAGAGATGGTTTCCAAAGTCAAATCAAATTTCAGAAACCGACCTTGCTTCACCAATATGACGAACTATCTCGATGATCGAAAATACTCAAAGTCCAGAATTACTGAAACTAACCAAATCGAAGAACAACAATCGATCACAAATTATCATAAAAAATCCAGATCAATAAGGGGAAACCCAAATTACCAGGTTTAGAGATTAGTGGAGGAAGAAGATCAAATAGCCGCTCGATTGATGAAAACAACAACAGATCGCCCCCGATCCGTTCTGCGAACATCAAAACATCGGTTCATACAAGCAGAACCCAAGAATTTGATGAATCTCAAGAAATTGGGATTAGCTCACCTCACTGGAGAAAACTGGAGAAGAGCGTCTTCCCGCCCGCTATGAAAGAAGATCGGAGTCGATGAGAACTCCTGGAAGAGCAACCACCCGAGCGTGGTTCAATTGAGAAACAGAGCACGAGCCGTCGACACGTACGATCAACCATCGTCGAGAACCAGACGTCGAACCACTGATTCATCCGCTGCGAAGGACCCTGGCCGCCGTCGTCATGCTCGCCATCGCCGAATCGGAACCCTAGGCTTGAGGCTCGGTGAGGAGTTGGGAAAAAGCTCAGGAAAAGAAATGAAGTAAGTGGAGAGAATGAAGTTTCTCTCTCCACTTCGAATTATAAAGAGAAAAAGTGCAAATTTGCACTAAAGTCCCTCCGCAACCAGCCATTTGCCTATCAGTCCCTCTAATCAAGTAAAACTTCCAATATCACCCTCTTCCTTTTCATTATTGCACAGAAATTCTAAAATCTGTTAGAAGAGTGAGTGGTGGGTCCCAAGTTGGTTACAACAAACTTTCAAATTTGAAAATTTGCTCTAAAAATAATTTTCCTCCAAAATATATATCCCCATTATTTACTTATTTAAAGCTAAACTTATAATAAAAATAATTTTAATTTCTCAAAATTAGGGAAGTGAAGTTACAGGAGCCAAAGTCCACTAAATCTAACAAAGTATATGTCAACGAGTCTAGAATGACGACACGAACTCAACGGTATATCCGAAATTGGATTCCGATGAGCCGATCTCAAAATGACATATTGACCCGAACATTTGAAATCCGGTTTGCACCGAAATGTGTGTCGGAGCCAATATTTTTAAAACTCTGCAAATTATATGTCAACGAGTCCAGAATGACGATACAAACTCAACGATATATCCGGAATTGAATTCCGATGAGCCGATCTCAAAATGACCCGTTGACTCGGACTGTGGGACCCGCTTTGCACCGAAATACATGCCAGGGTCCACGATCTTAAAATCTAATAAACTTTATATGAAATCGTGCCAGAACGATGCCACGAGTCTACTGGTGGTGTCAAAAATTGAATCCGAAGTCCCGGATTCAAAAATAGAATTTTACAAGTTGGAAATTACGAATTCGGACGGCCAACTTTGGCGTCAAATTCAACCAATCAAACAGGCTCACAATGAAACAAAACTGAAGGAAAAGGAAGAGGGTTATACCAGCTATGTACAGAAACTGGTAGCATGCCAAACGAAGCTGCGATGGCGGAGTTACGAGTTGACGAAGTCGGCTCCACAAAACTGTCCAAACGGAGCTGCGACGGCAGTGCACGGCGGCGGCGGCGCGCGGTGGCGCGGCCGCTGCTGCTGTTATCACAGCAGCTGTTGCTACTGCTTGCTGCACGCGGCGACGGGCCAGGCGGGGGCACGACTGGCGGCGGGGGTGGCCGCGGCCGGTTGGGCAATGGTGGAAGAGTTGGTGTGCGGTGGTGGTGATGAAGTTGTAACACCCAGTTTTCTAAAATAAGAATAATTTTAAAATTTTGTATTTTAAGTTATTTAATTACGATATTTAATTAATAATATAATTTTGGGTAATTTTTAATCATTTTTTAAACTATAAATCATGATTATGATTTTGATGTTTGACTAGTGTAACCTTGGAGACTGTTGACCTAGAGCCTAGCCATGTGATTAGGATGTTTGATTAGTACATTTTAGCCTAGAGAATATTTTTTGGTTATTTTAGAATTTATTCGAATTTATGGGAATTTTTAGGAATTATTTGGAATTGTTTGGACTATGTTGATTTTGACTAGTTTTGACCCTTGTAGACCAACCTAGAAGCTAACCCTAGTTAGTATAGACTTGGTTAGGTTATATGACTCTAGTCTAGCCTAAGCTAATCCTTGGTTTGGTCATTAGACTCTAGTTAGCATTAGGAATTAGAAAATCATAAGTCATGGCTTATGATTTAGAGCCTTTTGATAAATTATTTTAACTCAAAGCCTTGTAGTTTGGCCCAAAGCCCAAAATAGCAAAACCCTAAGCCCTAGACTAAGTGGCCAGCCACCATATCATCATTGGGAACATCACCCTATAAGTACTCTCCTAATTTTTAGGGTTGCCTCTTTTTAGGAAAGCTCAAGTTAGAGAATAAGGTTTGTTTCCTATTTCAATTAATTCCTAGAATTCCATTTCTCTTCCTTTCTCATTCAAATCTCTTCCATTAGGTTCTAATATACCCACTCTTGCTGCTATTGAAGTTTTATTTCAGTTTGGCATTATTTTGTGGGATTGGGACATCAAGGAGAAGAGCTATTGAAAGAGGGTTTTTCCTAGAAGTTCAAGAATAGGTAACTCCTCTATTTCTCCATAAAATTTTGATTTGTTTTCATATTCAGGAAGCCCTAGGAGTCCCCTAAGTGTTTGCAATAGTTTCGTGTCGGGTTTCAATAGTTTCGTGTCCGTTTGGACACGTATCACATCCGTCCCCAAACTGTTTGTCGAAATGTCTCAGTGAACCTTTTGACCTAATTTCTAGGAAGTTTTTGAATAGGAAGTTTGTTTGTGATGTTGCTTAGGCATTTATGCTCCTCTGAGGTGATTATAGTGTCTATTTGTGTCGGATTTATGGCGTGGACATGCGCTGCGCACGCACGCGCGCGCTCGGGTTGGATCCCCTGCTGTTCGGGGGCTCTGGAGGACACGACACACGTTATTATGACACGAGACTCGACACACGCCATGAGGCTATGACTAACACACCATGTGTCAAGTCTCACGTGTCCACATGGCGTGTCGAGAGTGATATCAGTGTCGTACTGAATTCACACTGTGCAGTGCACACGTGAAATAGTACACTGATACGGCCCTATTACTATGGACACGACACGCTAAGACCTATTTCAGGCTGACACACACCTAGATGGACACTAGGCAAACCTACTGACATGAGCACGAGACACGAAGTGTCCTATGTCGTATGCACGACACGAGTGCACGTGTGCACGAGGCAGTGCACTGGACAGTGCACTGTTGTGTCTGTTTTGAGTTTTCTTTGTATTGGACACATCGTGTCCACTTGGGTGGCCACCATTATGTTGTATGACCATATATAATATATATTTTAATTACCAACCTTTGATTTGGTATTTTAGATTAATTTGTTAATCAATTCTCCATTTTTCCTAATTTCTGAAATGGTGTATTAAATCCTGATTTTTCCAGTTTTGTTATTGGACTTGAACATCAAATTAACCTAGTTCTACACTGTTAAATGCATATTTTAAAGCTCTAATATGTTCTCCTATATGTAATCTAGTTATATGTCAACTTTTGTTTTAATTAGGCATGTTTTGAGTTCAGAAACTGGGCTTGATGGTAGGACATTTACTGGGTATTCAGTTTTCTATTCCCAGTTTATTTCCAGATTTCAAATGTTGAACTTTGCCATCAATTTAGACCCATTAGTATTGTTAACATGTAGGTTTAAGTCCCTAAATCTATTCTCCTATATGTTAACTACCTATGTGTCAAATTTGCTATTGATTGGTGGGTTATTGCCCTGGAAAAAATGGGTGTTTTTGCTATAGGTCTGAAAACTGAAACTATAACTATAGTAAACTGATATTGTGTTTTCCTATTGACCTGAACTCTAAGTTTCTGCACTACATGACTGCTGTCACTGCCTTCCAGGCTTTACACAAACACACAGCCCCCCCCCCCCATGTATGGTTCACTCTCCACACACCTAGTTATACACTTCACTGTTTTTCCTGTGCAACACACACTCATTAGCTCACTGTTTTACATGATTAACTATCTTGGTGTTTCCAGATTTCCTTTTTCTGTCACAGTCCAGTATCACTCATTACACATATACAAACTATCACACTTGCCTCTCTTTAACACACACACACAAAGCCACACACAGCTGCACATTGTCTCACACACACACAAAGCCTTACATACATGTTTCACTCATATTACACACACACATTTACACACTCTCTCTCTCTCTCTTTATATTTTCTATTTTTCCAATTTGTAGGTTGAGGTATAGGTTTGTATGCAATATATATAATATATGTATATATGTTTGAGCCTATATCTAAATGTATATAGATATATGTTAGTTCCTAATGTATATGTCATATAACCTAAGGTAGGTATGTGATGTATATATATATATATATATATATATATATATATATATATATATATATATATATATATATATATATATATATATATATATATATCCATGATATGTGTTTGTGCCTATACCTATGTATAGGTATATGGGTACCTAGCTAGTGTATTTACATGTGGTGTTAGATAACATATAGCTTGTAGTTGGTCTAGATAGCCTAGTAGTGTGTGTACTAGCTAGTGTAGGTTGAGTGACCTAGTATTAGGCTAATGTAGTCTAGTGTAGACTAGTTTGACTATAGTTGACCTAGTTTGACCATAGTTGACCTAGTTTGACTTCTAGGGTTGACCAGAGTTGACCAAGAGTTGACTTTGGCCTAGATTGACCTAGACTCATGTAGAATGCATAGTAGGACTTCATTATACCATTTTGGACTTGTTGTGACTTGTGCTTTTCTGATTAGGAGCCAGACACCACTCCTCGGACAGTACTTTCATATTGGACACTCAGATACCAGGCGAGTACATTCTCTGACCGTTTCATACTTGTCTGGATTTACATTCTTGCTCTAGATTACTGTACTTGATGCTGACACGTTGTTATCACGGATTGGTACTATATGGATCTTCTTTTGGAATGTTATCCCCTTGTACTCAATAAATACATACTGTGATGTGCGTTTCACTTACAAATTGTATTTATTGAATACCCATATCCTTGTATACTCATTGTGCATATTGTACTCTCATTATCACATGAGTCCCAGGGATAGACCATTGTACACTATTGTATAACATTGTACAACTATTGTATAACATTGTACATCTATTGTATAATATTGTACATCTATTGTATAACATTGTACATTATTGTGCAAGATAACGTAACTGGAGTGGATCCTTGTGTATTGATTGGGGAGGGAGAGTAGAATTGGTTATGTACTCAAATCCTATTGTACAACATTGTATAACTATTGTATATGTCTATTGTACACCCACGTACAATGGAGTTACCATTGCATTTTTCTAGACCGTTTACATAACCATATTGTACTCTAAATCACAGTTGGCTTACAGTTCTTACTTATCATATTTAGATATTTTTTTGTTATCAAATCTCTACTATTTTTCATATACTTCTTTCTTTCAGCGTTTCATATACCTTACTCTATTGCATGCTTTATATTTCCTAACATGATATGAACTGCGTGAGATATTTTGTGCTCGCTTCCGTCCTGACTGGACCTGTTGAAAATTTTATAGAGGATGATGAGGAACCCTGCACCCCCTTACTTGGAGTTTGCCTAGATGACACTCGCGACCTGGACCCCAGGGGAGGTTCAGGCAGCTGCTGAGGACGATACCTTGCATATTATAGATAGCTTAGACTGTTTTTTCTTTTCATGTTTAGTTGTTGTCCTTATTTTTAGAGTTGTATTTTTTAGAGATGTTGAGACTGGTAGTTGTTGAGACTTGTATTTCATTTTTGTTGTACCTTAGTTGAGGATTTCTTATCTATTTCATCGTGCTACATTCTACCTTAGATTGTGATTGAGTTGTACCTCTGTGTTGGCCTCCTTATGGAGAGTATTCATATTATGCTAGTTATAGTTCATGACCTAGAACAGCGTTCTTCCGCCGACACTACGGTGTAGGCTGGGCGTTGTTACGTACTCGTACCCTCATGGTGGATGCGGGTCGTGACACATTTTTTAGTGGTGGCCCATGCAGGTCGAGTTTATGTAGTAGTATTCGAACTAGAGTATCACTACAGCCTGCAGTAGGATTATGATATTTTTTTTGGAGGTACTCAATCATATTAGGAAAAACTCTTATCTAATTCATACCATCTCAGTTCTTGCTGATATTGTTTTCCCTTGAATATAACTGTCCTCCCTTGCTATTCGACTCATTCTCAGTAATTGTTTCTTGATCTGTCTCCAGGATGGTTGAGACGAGATCACATCGCTAGGGCCAGGGGGACACCGATGAGAGGTCTGCCACCTCTCATATCCAGCAGCCAGCCCCTGGTACCGCAGCCCCAGTCATGCCAGCTGGGGTAGGCGTTTCAGCTGCGTTCGGAGGAGCCCCTCCACCAGCAACAGGGGGTATGCCTCCACCAGTTCGGGGGCAAGACCCAGTCACTCCAGAGGTGACTTTCCAGCAGCCGCCGCCTACCGGACACCTGGATGTGGCACAGATGTTTGCATATTTCCAGCAGTTCATGGACCAGCAGCAGGTCCGAGAGGACAGGGGAATGGAGTTGGCCCTTACGACAGTTGCAGCCCGACCAGTGGTTCAGCAGCCGAAGACACCGGGGATAGAGCAGTTTCAAAAGATGAGCCCCAGAGACTTTCTGGGGACAGAGGGGATTCTATATGCCGATGAGTAGATCGAGCATATAGAGAAGATCTTCCGTCTGGCCCGGATACCAGCAGATCTCCAGATTGAGGCCGCAGCTAGCCGGATGCGAGATCTTGCTCGCACCTGGTATCAGTCAGACCCCAGGATGGGGGTAGCTGGACAGACTTAGAAGGAGTTTAAGGGCTTCTTCAAGAAGAAGTTCTTTCCAGATTCAGCACTCAGAGCCTTAGAGTCGCAGTTCGAGAGCCTAGTCCAGGGGAGTCTTTCAGTGGAGGAGTACACTGGAGAGTTCGGCCGCCTCGGCAGGTTCGTAGAGGGCTTGAGCGAGACGACGAAGGCCCAGAGGTTCCGGTAGGGTCTGGTCAAGGAGGTCAAGTCCCTGACCAAGGGCAACAGGGATGCCATATTCGAGGAGATCTTGATGGAAGCCTTATTGGCTGAGGACGATCTTGAGCTGAGGCTCAAGAGGGGGCGAGACCCTGTTGGAGGCAGCAGCAGCGGAGGCCAGGCCAAGAGGCCTCACATACAGATTCAGCAGCAGTATCAGCAGCCGATGGTCCACTTCCAGCAGCAGCAGCAGAGGCCTGTTCAGCATCAGGGACAGAGACAGGTATTGTATCAGCAGGCACCCAGGCAGTAGCAGAACACTGTGTGCAACTTCTGCAAGAAGCAAGGCCATGGGTGGGACGACTGTAGGAAGAGGCTGGGCATGTGTTTGCTTTGCGGTTCAGCGGAGCATCAGTGTAGAGAGTGTCCTAAGAACCCGACACCATTGGCTCAGATAGCACCAGGAGCTAGGGCTCTTGCCTGGCAGCAGAGGGGACCACCATTGCAGACTCAGCAGCAGATGTTCATACAGCATCAGCAGCAGGCCAGGGGAGGCCAACCAGGGCGAGCTTTCGCCATGACAGCCGAGGATGCTCAGGCAGTAGGAGGGGTGCTTGCAGGTTCTGATCTTCTCGATTCTATTTCCACCTTATCTCATTATACCTATCTTGAAATTCAGTTCCATCTATTCCTATCTGTTTACTCATTGTTGATAAGTTTGATCTGGTGTTTCATTATAATTTAATTTTCTTCTGAGATGAATCGTATGGGCTAGGTCGCCTCAATTATGAGATTTTAGAATCCTCTAGGGTCATGCTAGCAGGCATAGTGAGGACATATAGTTGGATTATGGACGTATTTCTCGGGTGTGGGAATTTAAGGTTTTTGCTGCCAAGCGCGCGGCAATGCAAAAATTTTAAATACCATAATTCTAGAGGTATGTGCCATAGTTGAGGACTCTGTGATTATCGTAGCCTTGCTCACTGGCATGACAGATATTCTGAGTATCATGGTTTTGGACAGACGCATATGATTATCTGACGGTATGTTTGAGACTCTGATTGTGGGGTGTTTGACCTAGAAGGACTGCTACCATCTTAATTTCGAGGACGAAATTTTTATAAGGAGGGTAGGATTGTAATATCCAGTTTTCTAAAATGAGGGTAATTTTGAAATTTTGTATTTTAAGTTATTTAATTATGATATTTAATTAATAATATGATTTTTGTTAATTTTTAATTATTTTTTAAACTATTTAAATCATGACTTATGATTTTGGTGTTTGACTAGTGTAACCTTGGAGACTGTTGACCTAGAGCCTAGCCATGTGATTAGGATGTTTGATTAGTACATTTTAGCCTAGAGAATATTTTTTGGTCATTTTAGAATTTATTCGAATTTATGGGAATTTTTAGGAATTATTTTGGAATTGTTTGGACTAGGTTGATTTTGACTAGTTTTGACCCTTGTAGACCAACCTAGAAGCTAACCCTAGTTAGTATGGACTTGGTTAGGTTATATGACTCTAGTCTAGCCTAAGCTAATCCTTGGTTTGGTAATTAGACTCTAGTTAGCATTAGGAATTAGAAAGTCATAAGTTATGGCTTATGATTTAGTGCCTTTTGATAAATCATTTTAACTCAAAGCCTTATAGTTTGGCCCAAAGCCCAAAATAGCAAAACCCTAAGCCCTAAACTAACTGGCCAGCCACCATATCATCATTGGAAACATCACCCTATAAGTACTCTCCTAATTTTTAGGGTTGTCTCTTTTTAGGAAAGCTCAAGTTAGAGAACAAGGTTTGTTTCCTATTTCAATTAATTCCTAGAATTCCATTCCTCTTCCTTTCTCATTTAAATCTCTTCCATTAGGTTCTAATATACACACTCTTGCTGCTATTGAAGTTTCATTTCAGTTTGGCATTATTTTGTGGGATTGGGACATCAAGGAGAAGAGCTACTGAAAGAGGGTTTTTCCTAGAAGTTCAAGAATAGGTAACTCCTCCATTTCTCCATAAAATTTTGATTTGTTTTCATATTCAGGAAGACCTAGGAGTCCCTTAAGTATTTGCAATAGTTTCATGTCGGGTTTCAATAGTTTCGTGTCCGTTTAGACACGTATCAGACCCGTCCCCAAACTGTTTGTCGAAATGTCTCAGTGAACCTTTTGACCTAATTTCCAGGAAGTTTTTGAATAGAAAGTTTGTTTGTGATATTGCTTAGGCATTTATGTTCCTCTGAGGTAATTATAGTGTCTGTCTGTTTGTGTCGGATTCATGGCGTGGACACGTGCTGCGCACGCACGCGCGCGCTCGGGTTGGATCCCCTGCTGTTCGTGTCACGCCCCGCTCCCGTAGGAGCGATCGTCCTTGCTAAGGCGTGATGCCGCACGGGCCTAGGTTGCGCCCGTGCAAGGCCAAGTCCAGAAACGGTCGATTTGAGCTAGGCCACAGAGTCGCACAGAGTGTCCCCTTTTGCAGCAAAAACTAAATGAACACAAGTTAAAGCGAATTCAAACTCTTTATTGATTTTCAAGAAGTTTACAAGCGGCGCTAGGCCGATATTACAAATCGCTCAAGCTCTCTCTCTCTGAAACATAAAAAGGGAGTGCCAAGTGGCTTACAAGATGGAATAATTCATGGCGATGTTCCGATACATTATGTCCTATATAGGGTACTTCAGCTTCTTGCAACGTTCTAAGGCCCCAGAGGTAGCTCCGCGCCTTAGCACGTTCGAGGAAAGCTCCGCACCCGCCGACGTTTCCTGCTTCCTGCAAGCAGACTTTGGGGTTATCAGTACATTGTTATGCACTGGTGGGGAGGCTAGATCACCCACAATGCTATCATTACCAAACACATTCATTTACTTTTGTGCAATGTCTATCATTCATTGTCTTTCTAATCTTGCCTTAGGATCAGTTTTATAGCATATGTCGTAACCTATCCCGTGTTGCCAAATTCAAGTGTCGCATGGAAATACATGCACGACTTACCCATACTTACCGTCCGGCCTTCCCTGTCCAAAGTAAACCAAGTTAGTCAACAATTCATGTGTAATAACATAACGTGATTCTTGGAAACATTCAATATCAAGGGCGTGTCCCTGCCTCGGGTCCTAGCGCGTCGTAGGCGTGTTTTCTAACTCCTTTGCCGAAGTACTTTTGATCATTTGTATGTTACATTCAATGTCTGTTCAGAGGGCGCTTCATTAAGTTAACTTAGATTACTTTGATTTCAATGCAAGGACTTGCACGTGGATTGCCACCAGCAAAGCCCACTTAAATCTATATGCACCGGTCGCTGGCATGTCAGCCATTTTGGACATTTTCTCCTGTGGCACTCATCTATCAAGCGTGATGGCTGGTACACCTTGATAGACTATTAAATAACCAGCCCTACGTTTGGTTATGTGCCAAAGCCCGCACACATGTTCGCCCGTAGGCCATGATTCCGCCTAGACCGGCCACAAAATCATCGTTCGTTGCCCTTGGAATCCCTTTCCGCTCGTGCACGAGCCGTCCACGACCATTTCGTATTTTATTGTCATTTTAACTTAACGACTGTCTTTGAGCCATAGGCTAACCCTTAGCCATAATGCGTTATCGACCAGGTTGGCGTCCGTGCAGCGCGGGTAGCGAGCCCTGTTGCACGTGCCCGTCATACCTGTCGCTAACCATTCTTTCCTTTCTTATCTTTCATTTATTCTTTCTTTCACTTGTCCATTTGTTCATTGATTCATTTCATTCACATATTCATTCATTCATCGATTCATTCATTCACTTATTCATTTATTCATTTTGTAACTCCCCGTGCGGGAGTCGCCTTGGCGACCCATTGGTCCCATAATCTTTCAATGTTGCTATACTCTACTCAGAACGACTATGTTGATAGTCCTCCCATTTTATTGTTGTAATCCATTCATTGTTTCATTGTTTGAATGCATAAGGGACTTGAACGTAAGCTTGTGCCTTAGCACGAGCGTGGAGCGCGGTGCGAGAGTTCTCGTATTTTCTATGTTCCTTTCCATATTCTATACAAGCATACAAGATGGGATTAATCCCTTAGCTAGGTGCATTGGGTCATTTATTAGCATACGCGGTGTTATCGCCTAGCGATTTCAGTGATAGTGTCCGTATTATTATGTGTCTAGGCTAAGCAAAGACGGGTTCATCAGAGCCACCCACCTTAGCGATGTTCGCATCGGCCGAGCGACACTCCGAGCGCACCTTTGAAAGTCTAAGTCTGGATTCATCTTGACGGGCCAATGTAAGCCTTGCATCGATTCTTCATCAGGTCGATGCCAAATCTTCGGGTCGACGGCTCGTTTGAGTCGTTGCACTTGCCGTTTGAATCGGCGTTCCGCTAGGGCGGAGCGGGTCATTACAGTTCGGGGGCTCTGGAGGACACGACACACGTTATTATGACACGAAACTCGACACATGCCATGAGGCTATGACTGACAAGCCACATGTCAAGTCTCACGTGTCCACGTGGCGTATCGAGAGTGATATCAGTGTCGCACTGAATTCACACTGTGCAGTGCACACGTGAAATAGTGCACTGATACGGCCCTATTACTATGGACACGACACGCTAGGACCTATTTCAGGCTGATACACACCTAGCTGGACACTAGACGAACCTACTGACACGAGCACGAGACACGAAGTGTCCTGTGTCGTGTGCACGACACGAGTGCCCGTGTGCACGATACGAGTACACGTGTGCACGAGACAGTGCACTGGACAGTGCACTGTTGTGTCTGTTTTGAGTTTTCTTTGTATTGTACACATCGTGTCCACTTGGGTGGACACCATTATATTGTATGACCCATATATAATATATATTTTAATTACCAACCTTTGATTTGGTATTTTAGATTAATTTGTTAATCAATTCTCCATTTTTCCTAATTTCTGAAATGGTGTATTAAATCCTGATTTTTCCAGTTTTGTTATTAGACTTGAACATCAAATTAACCTAGTTCTACACTGTTAAATGCATGTTTTAAAGCTCTAATATGTTCTCCTATATGTAATCTAGTTATATGTCAACTTTTGTTTTAATTAGGCCTGTTTTGAGTTCAGAAACTGGGCTTGATGGTAGGACATTTACTGGGTATTCAGTTTTCCATCCCCAGTTTATTACCAGATTTCAAATGTTGAACTTTGCCATCAATTTAGACCCATTAGTATTGTTAACATGTAGGTTTAAGTCCCTAAATCTATTCTCCTATATTTTAACTACCTATGTGTCGAATTTGGTATTGATTGGTGGGTTATTGCCCTGGAAAAAATAGGTATTTTTGCTATAGGTCTGAAAACTGAAACCATAACTATAGTAAACTGATATTGTGTTTTCCTATTGACCTGAACTCTAAATTTCTGCACTACATGACTGCTGTCACTGCCTTCCAGGCTTCACACACACACACAGCCCCCCTCATGTATGGTTCACTCTCCACACACCTAGTTATACACTTCACTATTTTTCCTGTGCAACACACACTCATTAGCTCACTGTTTTACATGATTAACTGTCTTGGTGTTTCCAGATTTCCTTTTCCTGTCACAGTCCAGTATCACTCATTACACACATACAAACTATCACACTTGCCTCTCTTTAACACACACACACAAAGCCACACACAGCTGCACATTGTCTCTCACACACACAAAGCCTTACATACATGTTTCACTCAGATTACACACACACATTTACACTCTCTCTCTCTCTCTCTCTCTCTCTCTCTCTCTCTCTCTCTCTCTCTATATTTCCTATTATTCTAATTTGTAGGTTGAGGTATAGGTTTGTATGCAATATATATAATATATGTATATATGTTTGAGCCTATATCTAAATGTATATAGATATATGTTAGTTCCTAATGTATATGTCATATAACCTAAGGTAGGTATGTGATGTATATATATATATATATCCATGATATGTGTTTGTGCCTATACCTATGTATAGGTATATGGGTACCTAGCTAGTGTATTTACATGTGGTGTTAGATAACATATAGCTTGTAGTTGGTCTAGATAGCCTAGTAGTGTGTGTACTAGCTAGTGTAGGTTGAGTGACCTAGTATTAGGCTAATGTAGTATAGTGTAGACTAGTTTGACCATAGTTGACCTAGTTTGACCATAGTTGACCTAGTTTGACTTCTAGGGTTGACCAGAGTTGACCAAGAGTTGACTTTGGTCTAGATTGACCTAGACTCATGTAGAATGCATAGTAGAACTTCATTATACCATTTTGGACTTGTTGTGACTTGTGCTTTTCTGATTAGGAGCCAGACACCACTCCTCGGACAGTACTTTTATATTGGACACTCAGATACCAGGCGAGTACATTCTCTGACCGTTTCATACTTGTCTGGATTTACATTCTTGCTCTAGATTACTGTACTTAATGCTGACACGTTGTTATCACGGATTGGTACTATATGGATCTTCTTTTGGAATGTTATCCCCTTGTACTCAATAAATACATATTGTGATGTGCGTTTCACTTACAAATTGTATTTATTGAATTCCCATATCCTTGTATACTCATTGTGCATATTGTACTCTCATTATCACATGAGTCCCAGGGATAGACCATTGTACACTATTGTATAATATTGTACAACTATTGTATAACATTATACATCTATTATATAATATTGTACATCTATTGTATAACATTGTACACTATTGTGCAAGATAACGTAACTGGAGTGGATCCTTGTGTATTGATTGGGGAGGGGGAGTAGAATTGGTTATGTACTCAAATTCTATTGTACAACATTGTATAACTATTGTATATGTCTATTGTACATCCACGTATAATGGAGTTACCATTGCATTTTCCTAGACCGTTTACATAACCATATTGTACTCTAAATCACAGTTGGCTTACAGTTCTTACTTATCATATTTAGATATTTTCTGTTATCAAATCTCTACTGTTTTTCATATACTTCTTTCTTTCAGCGTTTCATGTACCTTACTCTATTGCATGATTTATATTTCCTAACATGATATGAACTGCGTGAGATATTTTGTGCTCGCTCCCGTCCTGACTGGACCTGTTGAAAATTTTACAGAGGATGATGAGGAACCCTGCACCCCCTTACTTGGAGTTTGCCTAGATGACACTCGCGACCTGGACCCCAGGGGAGGTTCAGGCAGCTGCTGAGGACGATACCTTGCATAGTGTAGATAGCTTAGACTGTTCTTTCTTTTCATGTTTAGTTGTTGTCCTTATTTTTAGAGTTGTATATTTTAGAGATGTTGAGACTGGTAGTTGTTGAGACTTGTATTTTATTTCTGTTGTACCTTAGTTGAGGATTTCTTATCTATTTCATCGTGCTACATTCTACCTTAGATTGTGATTGAGTTGTACCTCTGTGTTGGCCTCCTTATGGAGAGTATTCATATTATGCTAGTTATAGTTCATGACCTAGAACAGCGTTCAACCGCCGACACTGCGGCATAGGCTGGGCGTTGTTACGTACTCGTATCCTCACGTTGGGTGCGGGTCATGACAGAAGTGGTGTGGTGATGGTGGTGGTGAAGTGGTGTTGATGATGGTAATGGTGATGGAGTGGAGGAGGAATGAGAGGGCTGGTAGAGGAGGAGCTCGGGGAGGGAGTGGCTCGCCGGGCTCGGCCAGGGAGGAGCTGGGCTCGGGAGAAGGAAGAATGAGATGGAGTTGAGGGTGGTGTGAGTGTAATTATAGAGAGAGAGAGAATTAGTTATATATATAAAAGAAAGAGAGAGAGAGAGTTAGATATTATAGGAAAGAGAGAGAGAGAGAGAGAGAAGTCGGTTGAGAGATGGGGGAGGTGTGTGCTGTAAAGGAGGGTGAGGGGTGTGTGTGAGAGTGTAAATAGAGAAGGAGAGAGAGTTATATTTGTATATATATATATATATATATATATATATATATATATATATATATATATATATATATACATATATATATATATATACATATATATATATATACACATATTAGAAAGAGAGAGATATTTATAGAAAAATAAAGAGATATTTTAAGTAGGAAAAAAGAGAGAAGTTGTGTGGGGTGTTTGGGTAGTCATGAGAGGAAAACATGGAGCTTGGATTTGGGTTCGGTTGAGCCGGGTCGGGTCAAAATCGGGTTTGGCGAAATAAATAGATTAATTGAGTCATTTCTGGACACGAATAAATAAGTAGCATACGGAGGCTAAACTAAATGGGACACAAGCATCATGTGGGTAGTAGACTTCATGTGGGCCAGATCCATATGTTGGGTTGGCAGGTTTGGGTTTTAAGGGTGTCCCCAAATCGAGTCGAAGATTAAATGTGACTCCGTGGGACGAATTAAAATTGGGTCTCGTGTCTGAAAAGTTGTGTGAAGCAAATGAAGCACAAGATGGTGTGTCTGAGTGGGACACGAAGGTCATGGGCGTAGGGTATCTCGAGTAGATCATTCATGAGAAATTGGTTTAGAGAAAACGACTAGTCTTGGGCTCCTAAATTAAAAGTCACGGCAACGTGCATACGATGATCAAAGATAAAAGTGGAAAATTCATTAATAATTATTCAACGATCAATTGGTCTAAGTTGACCCGAAGTTGAACGATACAAACAGAGTATAAGGGAACGAGTTTGAGTGTGATATGATATATCAAAACGAAGATAATCTTGTCTACTACAAAACTCATGAAAAGAGTTTCCAGATATTGGCATCCCTGACGCTCCAGAAGTTAAAGTCACGAAAAGTATATTTAATGATCAAAAATAATTAAATAATAATATTTATTGAAAATAATTCATTTAGAAAATTCAAAATAAACCCTAAAATTTAGGAGGCTTACAGCCCTGAGTAAGTTTTTCAATGGCAAACATGTAAATAAACCAAAGATAAATTTGGGCTAGCCCTGATCAACTTTTGATGTGTCCTTATAAATAATCTTATAATAATAGAGAGAGTTTCTGAAAATAAATTTTCGATTCTTGTTATGTGGTGTAGGCTTCTCGTTGTCTTTAACTTTTACAAATTTTTATTTATTTGATTTTATTATATTTATTTATTTTGTTACTTTATCTACACTTCTGATTGCCAAATTTTGTTGTAAATATAGACTGAAAAATTTTGTTGTGAAAATTTTACTATAAATTCTAAAACGACACATTATACAAAAGGGAAAATTTATGAAATGCCCAAAAAATGAAAAAGTTTTATGAAAAACCCACCGTGCAATAACATTTTATCGCGTGTCCAGAATTAGGAAAAAATATATAAAGAACCCTTTTTGCCCTTCCTTCTAATTTATTGAAAACACCCACGAAACTACTCTTAAAAAAATGTTTCGATACTTCATCTTCTTCCATACGCTGTTCACTTTCGAGTCTAGATTTTCTCCTCAAAAATCTTCAAAAACTCGTCGGAATATTTCGAAAAGACCGAGACAAACGGCAAAAGTGCTAAAACGGAGGTCAAACATCATTTTTTTGCGATTCTAAAATTTCGGAAGGCCGACAATCGGTAAAGCGGTTTATCTCAGGCTCCTCGACGATACGCTCATTTTGCGACAAACCGGGCCTCGTTTCGACCTCCCAGTCAAAAGTTATGGCCCTCCAAAGTTTCAACTGACCATAAAATATAGGAGAATGGCCATTCTCTATGTTAGAACACGAAGAATGTTAATTTCACATGAAGGTGATCATTCTCCATGTTAGTAACACGGAGAATGGCATTCTCTGTCTTAATCTACACGAAGAATGGCCATTCTCTGTGTTTGCAACATGGAGAATGACATTCTCCGTGCAAAATTACACGGAGAATGACATTCTCCGTCTTAATTTACACGGAGAATGACCATTCTCTGTGTTAGTAACATGGAGAATGGCATTCTTCGTCTTAATTTACACGGAGAATGCTATTCTCCGTGCTAAATTACACGGAGAATGACATTCTCCGTCTTAATTTATACGAAGAATGGTCATTCTTCGTGTAATTTAGCACGGAGAATGGTCATTCCAGTGTTAATATCCAGGAGAATGGGCATTCTCCGTGTTAGACACGGAGAATGCCCTTCTCCATGATAGAAATACGGAGAATGCCATTCTCCGTATAATTTAGCACGGAGAATGGTCATTCTCCGTGTAAATTAAGACGGAGAATGTCATTCTCCGTGTAATTTAGCACGGAGAATGGTCATTCCAGTGTTAATACGCAGGAGAATGGCCATTCTCCGTGTTAGAAACACGGAGAATGGCCATTCTTAGTGTTAAAACGTAAGAGAATGACCATTCTCCGTGTAATTTAGTACGGAGAATGACATTTTTCGTGCTAAATTACACGGAGAATGGTCATTCTCCGTGCTAAATTACACAGAGAATGGCCATTCT
Source organism: Iris pallida (assembly GCA_029216955.1). Lineage (NCBI taxonomy): Eukaryota > Viridiplantae > Streptophyta > Magnoliopsida > Asparagales > Iridaceae > Iris > Iris pallida. Next base: position 4,147,578 of record JANAVB010035820.1, on the reverse strand, counting down.
TCGAGTTAAATAACAAGTACGGAGAATGGTCATTCAAATGTTAAAACACAGGAGAATGGCCATTCTCCGTGTTAGAAACACGAAGAATGCCATTCTTCGTTTTAGTAACACGGAGAATGCCTAATTTACACGGAGAATGGCATTCTCCTTGTTAAAATGCAGGAGAATGATTATTCTTCGGATTATATCGACGGAGAATAGTTGACAGAAACCTAATTTTTTATTTTTTGTTTTGTTGAAAGAAATTTGACATAAATAAAAATTCAAGAGTTTTCGTTCATCTTTCAAAACGATGCTAACTCTTATGGAAAAGAAGAAGATCTTCTCTCCATAATTGACCTAATTGTCGGAAAAGAAGAAGAAGAAGAAGAAGATGATGAGATGAGCGATGATCGGAGTTCGACTGGGAAAAAATACGGTGAACTACGAACGATATTTACGATCTCTGCTGAAGATGAGAGCAATGAAATTCAGATCTCTCGTGAAGAAGAAGAAGAAGACGACGAGAATCGCAATCCAAATCTGAGTTTATGCGGAGGGGTAGTTGTAGAAGCATGAAAAAGGACAAGAAAAGTCCATGCGGCTCCAAACAGAAAGAGCCTTATGCGGCTCAGGAACCCTTCAGAACTTTATGCGGCTAGGAACTCCCCAACAGCTCCATGCGGCTCAGGCAAAGACACGTGGCCATACGTTGTCCGCTTCTACAGCTGTCCATAAAGCAGTCTCCCAATTAATTGCTCTGATGACAGCTCTGACACAATGAATGACAGCTCTGACGCAATGAATGACAGCTCTGCCAGAAAGCTGAAATAATGATGGCGTGCCCCTTGGGAAAAGAAGAAAATCTTCTATAACTGACAGGATCCGTCAAGTCCCAAGCACCCCTATGCGGCTGCATCCTTCATGCGGCTGTCCTTTTCATGCGGCTGCATCCTTCATGCGGCTGTCCTCTTCATGCGGCTGCATCCTTCATGCGGCTGTCCTCTCCATGCGGCTGTCCTCTTCATGCGACTGCATCCTTCATGCGGCTGTCCTCTTCATGCGGCTACATCCTTCATGCGGCTGTCTTCTTCATGCGGCTGTCTCCTTCATGCGGCTGCTACCCCCATGCGGCTGCTACCTTCATGTGGCTAGGATCGTAGGGGCCATCCGTATGCGGTTCACTTAGAAACCGCACTCATGCGACTCTGTCAGTACATTCCACTCAAGACAGTTGTGACATGTGGCGGTCCTCGCAATAGCTGAGACACGTGGCGTTCTTATCTTCCTCGAAATTATGGCTGTTAGCAAATCATAACAAACTCAGATTTGTTACAATCATCATAATTATCCCAAATCAGATCAGACAAATCGAACATGTGGCAGGAGATCCGAGCCTATCAAAATTCATGGCAATCAACATTAATTGCCCATAAGATTTGGTGCAATCCACATTAATTGCCTAGATTCGTTGTAATCAAAATTAATGGTCCTGATGATTGTCCGTCGACTTTTCAAGGGGGGAATCATCACAAACCCTAATGACTACACCCCCCACTTTTATAAATAGTAAGGTGCCATTCCCTTGCAAAAGGTCTGAGCGCTGGAACCTGGAGAAATCTGAAAAGAGAACACAGAGAGACAAAGGCTTGTACAGAGGATTCTTCCCGGGCATCCTGAGAGCATTTCTTCACCAGAGCCAAGGCAACGTCCGATCGTCCAAGGAGTAAGGCAGAGCTGCCTTCGCTTTTCTGAGCCTCTACTGTCACCCCCAGAATCAAAACTAAACAATTGTACTTAGATTGCTGTACCTAGGTGTTCATCCCTAGGCTTTCTTTGTACGAACGAGTTTGTATTGTGAGTCTAAGTTCAGTCCTCCTATATAATTGTTCTGTACTTTTACAATCAACGGCAAACACGATGGCGACTCTGCTGGGGACAAACTTCTCCATGGCTGAGAAGTTGGTGACGGAATCGGACGCAGCCAAACTTGGTTCCACTCAACAAATGCTGGTCGCCCGGTTCGATCAGCAGATGTTTGAAGAAATGCTCTCCGACGGGAGCGCTGGCCCGGTCCAGCGGCGAGCCCGCGCGAAGAAGACCCGCAGGGAGTGGAGGCCCAAATCATTCGCTCCTCCCCAGGCTCTCGAGGGAGTACTCTCTGTTGTACAAGACGGCAAAAAAGACCCTCTTGCAGCTCCACTTCAGACCATAGAGGACTCTGCTGTCCTCAAGTCCGGCAGAAGAAAACACTATGATGCTGGACTTGCAGGGGCAAAGAGGAACTCCATACGGTCTGAGCCGCATAAAGGCGCCAGCCGCATGAAGAAGGCTCATGCGGCCGCAACTGCCAACCGCATGGAGAAAACTTATGCGACCACAAAAGTTAGCCGCATGCAGAAAGCCCATGCGGCCAGAACTAACGGTCGCATGCAGGCAGCCTGCACGGCCATGACTTCCAGCCGCATCCCGGAGGCTCATGCGGCCACCGCTTCTAGCCGCATACAGAAAGCTCATACGGCCACTTAGGATAGCCGCATGCAGACAGCCTGCACGGCCACTAATCTCAGCCGCATATCGTCTGCCCTATGCGGCTCGCGGTCAGTCTTCGATCGTCTCTCATGCGGTCAAGACTTCAGGTACGCCCAAGAACATGTGCCAGACTCTCTACGTCACCATTTGGAATCTTCCTACTATACACCCTCGGGCGCTAGAGTAAAGAAGTCTAGGACAGCGCGGGCTCGACGAGCTCAGTCAGCTGTCCCAATCTCTGACCATCCGAGCACTCCGCCTACTGTTATGCGGGCCTCCGATAGAAAGTTGTACCGAACCACTCGAGTCCAGCCCCCGACGGTAAACGGACAGAGTGGTTCCCAAAATTCTCCAAACAATCAGGGAGCAAACATGGTGCCAATACACTTGGTTGCTCAGGTTTCCCGGGTTGCTCGAGATGCACCTGACTTACGTGACGTGATCTGTTACGAGCGCAAAGAAAGAGAAGAAGCCTCGGTATGCAGAGAGTCCTTCCCTGGACACCACTGCACTCAAGTCATTGTCAACTACTGCTGCAGCAAGGCAACCACACAAGAGGAGCGGCAATCCATCTTCCAATGACTGCAACACCCAGGCTCAGGAGACGAGGCACTTCTCATCGCCTCCTGAATTTCTGCTGATTGGATCCCTGGTAGCTGGAGAGGAAAGAAAACAAATATCTCCAGCCCGAAGATTTCAACCACTGTGACCAAGAAACTATCATCTAAGCGGTTGCCTGCCACCGGTATTTTCCAAGGTACCCGTTCGAAGACGAAATCTACTACATTGGGAGATTCATCATCCACGTCACTGGGGGTCGCTGGAACCGGGGGTAGCATTCCTCCGAACATCCATAACAATCCAGTATTCCAAGGAGATGAGCCTGGGGAAACGACTCTCCCAATAGATACAACAGGTGCCGACGTCCCCGAGGACGTTCACGACTCTCAAGACGAGGCAAGATATGAAGCTGGGGTACTATTCCTTCTGATTCCGAACCAGAGGAAAACATTTCCACCTACCCCGACGACTTCTCTATCCAGGGGTATGATTCAGAGGGCACGTCGTCCACTGTCCCTTCTACTTCGGCTCGTGTGAGGACGGCATTCATGACAAACGACGATCAAGATGGCTCCAGTGATCGCCAACGCATCGATACTCTGGAGGTCATACTACACGCCTTGGTCAAGTCTGTGGAAGAGATCAAAACGGCCCTTCCAACTCTGCAAGGGATGACGCCTGGCCAAACAAGCTTGGGTCCTGCGGTTAATGCGGACTCAAACTCTGGTGCACCAAACCCGGGCAACAATCCTCCGCCAACATCGGCTCCCACCGCTGCAGACGAGGCCAGGGAGACGAGAAGAGAGGTCCAGGAGCTTCGGGCCATGTTCTACGCTCGGGAAAACTGCCAGGACCTCAGGATACGACAACCGTATCCTATTGCATGGAGAGATGTGTCATTCCCACCAAGATATAAACCATTAAACATCAATCCGTATGATGGAAAGACATCTGCAAGCAGGTACATCACCTACTTCGAAGTCACAATCGACCATCTGTCTCAAGACGACGCCATTCTCACGCGGCTGTTCATTGGAGCGTTGGACGGGGTCGCCTTTGACTGGTACCGCAACTTGTCAGACAACTGCATCCATTCCTTCGCCGGCTTCAAACGCATATTTCTGGAAAGGTTCTACGAAGTAGGACAAGACGTGACGATGTCCGCCCTTATGGACGTTGTCCAGGGAGAAAAGGAGCTGACAAGGAACTATATCGAACGGTTTCGTCAAACCGCGATGAAGTTGCATTCCGGTAACCCCGATTCCTCCTTGATTGAAATTTGCCAAAAGAGACTGCTTCCCACAATCAGCCGCTGGATGGGCGAAAGTCAGTTGAAGGATTGGAAGACTTTCATTATCAGCGCCACTAGCGCAGAAGACAAGTTGAAGAAAGCTCGCCAACTGGAATTGCACATCTCGGAAGGAGAGGAGAAGGGCAAACGCCCTAATACCAACAAACAACAACGACAAGTTCCTCAAGAAGTACTATGTCTAAACGATACCTTCCAACTATCTCTCGAATTGTGAGTCATATATCCGCAAGTATCGCTGAACTTACACTTCGACTTCAAATATCTCAGATTGTTGAGTTATGTACCCTCTGGTACAGCTGAACTTACAGTCTGCCTCCAAATATCTCAGATTGTTGAGTTATGTACCCTCTGGTACCGCTGAACTTACAGTCTGCCTCCAAATATCTCAGATTATTGAGTTATGTACCCCCTGGTACCGCTTAACTCACATTCGGCCTCCAAAAATCTTAGATTATCGGGTCATGTACCCCTTGGTACCACTGAACTCACCTACATTCATCCTCAAAATATCCAAGATTGTAGAGTTATGTACCCTCTGGTACCACTGAACTTACATTCTGCTCCCAAATATCTCAGACTGTTGAGTTATGTACTCCCTGGTACCGCTGAACTCATGTTCTGCCTCCAAATCTTCCAAATTGTCGAGTTATGTACCCGTAGGTACCACTGAACTCCCATCCTGGTCAATCTATATCGCATCTTTTGGGTAGTAAGTCACGTATGATCATACCTCTGAACTTTCTTCCTAAAATGAGCTTATTCCTCATGATCCTCTACCCGCACTTTCAGTGCACAAAAAGGGTAACAGATCCACAAATTTTCTAAGACAACCATGTCGATGCTACCTCTGAGTTGTCTCACTTCCATCAAAAATAAACCACTCCCTCACATAGAACTTCCACGTCCTCATTACCTCTGAGTCGTTCTATGTACCCCTTCATGGAGCCCACTCCTGCCACGTCCTCATTACCTCTGAGTAAGCATGTTGGTTCCCTTTCGACTTATTATCCGTACCCAAAACCGGAGTACGCCAAGGATAATAGGCCCACAAATGTCCACTGTTGACCACAAATATCCTCCGCGGAGTCCACTCCTGCCATGTCCTCATTACCTCTGAGTGGGAAGGCTCCATCGAAGAAACTCTCATATTTGCCATGTCCTCATTACCTCTGAGTAAGTATGTTGGTTCTCTCTCCACTTATTATCTGTACCCAAAAAAAACCCCAGGGTACGCCAAGGATAATAAGTCCACAAAAAGTCTCCCGTTGAGGCAACTACGACAGGCAAAGAATAGACTAAATGTATTCTGATCAGTTACATTCACACGACTACATCTCATAAGCAAGCCAGAAAAGTTCTCTATCATTTCATTCAGACAAGAAGGAAGAAGATTACACTGATGACCAAAAGAAGCAAAACACAAACTCCAGCTAAAGACAGACAGAAACATCAAGACAAAATACAGACATTTATGAGAGCCTACGAATTCTAGTTGCGGGGACGCATATACCAATCCCTCAACCATTTTTCATAAGAAGGATCCACTTGAGAAAAATCCTCCTCCGGAGCAAGAGGATCAGAACTCCCAATACTACCGCCGTCAGACTGGGGCTCCTCCTTTACAACTACTTCGATAGGCGCCAGCTCTCCTTTCTGTTCCTCCGTTTTTGGTATTTCCTCCTCTTTAACGAGCGATGACTTTTGTTTGAAAGGAGCAGCAGCTCTTCCTTCACAATGATCTCAGCCTTCGGCAGGGTTGCTGCAAGAATCAAAGATAAAAAGAAACAAAGTTAGAAGATGGTCAGAGACTTATATGGCACAGTCCAAAGTGGGGCTTATGCGGTCTTATTTGAGAAGGCTTCATGCGGTTCGATTCAGAAAGTCCTTATGCGGTTCAGTTCATAAAGTGTTTATGCAACCCTCATGCGGCTCGGACATAGGGTATACCCACATGCGGCTCGGAAGGCACACGCAGCACAGTATGCGAAGACGAAGAAGGCTCGCGCATAAATATGCGACATAGCCATAGTTCGGAGTTCATCCTTACCAGCAATGGTGAGGTGGACGTCGGGGTGCACTTCAGGCACCGTGGCCGACGAGGAAGCGGCTTTCTTGCCCTTCGCCGCAGCAGAGGCAGCCTTGGAAGACTTGGGGGCCATTGTTGATCAAAGAAAGAAGAAGAAGAGGATGACAGTTAGGGCAAGAAGTGCTTAAATTGGGAAGGAGAGTAAAGAGTTTCTCTCTCTAATTTCTCTTATTTATAGGAGGGCAAGGGGAGACACGTGGATTGATGAAACGCTCCGAGTCTCGTGCTGCAGGCAAAACCGACTCCTAGGATTTCGTCCCCTCTCATAAAGAAGATTCATCAAAGCACGAAATCCAAATATTTAAAGAACCGACTCTTGGGATTTTCCCTAAAGACGGCTCCAAATCATAACGAATCAAGAGCAATAAATGTCGCCTACATGGCAGAGAGAACAGTATGCGGCAAGAAGTGATCCATGCGGCCAGAGCAGTTCATGCGACTAGGATGTCCATGCGGCTAGGAAGTCCATGCGGTCAGAATATCCTCTGCGGCCTGAAGAGCTTATACACAGCCATGCTTCTTATTCAAAGTATTTCAATTTTACAAATTGAAAACTTTGAAGGGGGTCTTGTAGAAGCATGGAAAAGGACAAGAAAAGTCCATGCGGCTCCAAACATAAAGAGCCTTATGCGGCTCAGGAACCTTTCAGAACTTTATGCGGCTAAAAACTCCCCAACAGCTTCATGCGGCTCAGGCAAAGACATGTGGCCATACGTTGTCCGCTTCTACAGCTGGCCATAAAGCAGTCTCCCAATTAATTGCTCTGATGACAGCTCTGACACAATGAATGACAGCTCTGACGCAATGAATGACAGCTCTGCCATAAAGCTAAAATAATGATGGCGTGCCCCTTGGAAAAAGAAGAAAATCTTCTATAACTGACAGGATCCGTCAAGTCCCAAGCACCCCTATGCGGCTGCATCCTTCATGCGGCTGTCCTCTTCATGCGGCTGCATCCTTCATGCGGCTGTCCTCTCCATGCGGCTGTCCTCTCCATGCGGCTGCATCCTTCATGCGGCTGTCCTCTTCATGCGGCTGCATCCTTCATGCGGCTGTCTTCTTCATGCGGCTATCTCCTTCATGCGGCTGCTACCCCCATGCGGCTGCTACCTTCATGCGGCCAGGATCGTAGGGGCCACCCGTATGCGGTTCACTTAGAAACCGCACTCATGCGGCTCTGTCAGTACATTCCACTCAAGACAGTTGTGACACGTGGCGGTCCTCGCAACAGCTGAGACACGTGGCGTTCTTATCTTCCTCGAAATTATGGCTGCTAGCAAATCATAGCAAACTCAGATTTGTTACAATCATCATAATTACCCCCAAATCAAATCAGATCAGACAAATCGAACACGTGGCAGGAGATCCGAGCCTATCAAAATTCATGGCAATCAACATTAATTGCCCATAAGATTTGGTGCAATCCACATTAATTGTCCAGATTCGTTGTAATCAAAATTAATGGTCCTGATGATTGGCCGCCGACTTTTCAAGAGGAAAATCATCACAAACCCTAATGATTACACCCTCCACTTCTATAAATAGCAAGGTGACATTCCCTTGCAAAAGGTCTGAGCGCTGGAACCTGAAGAAATCTTAAAAGAGAGCACAGAGAGACAAAGGCTTGCACAGAGGATTCTTCTCGGACATCCTGAGAGCATTTCTTCACCAGAGCCAAGGCTACGTCCGATCGTCCAAGGAGTAAGGCAGAGCTGCCGTCGCTTTCCCGAGCCTCTACCGTCACCCCCCAGAATCAAAACTAAACAATTGTACTTAGATTGCTGTACCTAGGTGTTCATCCCTAGGCTTTCTTTGTACGAGCGAGTTTGTATTGTGAGTCTAAGTTCAGTCATCCTATATAATTGTTCTGTAATTTTACAATCAATGACAAACAGTAGTTATGGTATTAATTTTGTAAATACAGAACATCTAAAGAGAATCTTGGAATACTTAACGTGAAAATATATAATTCATGGCATTTCATAAAATCCATCCTGCGGGTGGATTTTTCATAAAAATTAACCCCGAAATTAAATTTTTCAGCAATTTCCAGTATACAAAATGGTCCATCAAAACTAAATTAGTTCTTAGTCTAGTATGCAAAAATCGAAGAAACTGAAAACCAAACCGTTTTGGTTAGTTCAGTTGGGTTTTGCAAAATTAGATTTCGGTTCTATTTACAATAATTTAATGTATATTTTTAAAAGTTGTTGTCTTGTTGACCATATAGCAAGCCTCTATGTTAGTGGGCAAAATCATGTGGTGAGAGTAAAAATTGTGCCATGCCTGTCCCATGTATGTTTCGAGTCTCTAAAGGTAGTACATACAGATATTTTAAAATGCTATCAGACCCCAATTCTGGAAATATAATCCAGTTTCTCTTCTGAGAGCATCTCCGGCTGAAAAATGTTTCTCTTTTTGACACAAATTTATAATTAAAAAAAATACATTTAGAATGGATTGGAACTACGTGAAAATAATAGAAAATAGATTTGGGATACATTTGAAGTATTTTGTATCCCTTATTTTTTTTACTCGTTTTCAAAACCAAAATAGATTGGACTTCAAGGACTCCAATTTAGTACTTTACTGTTCTACAAAATGAGCCCCTACATTCTAAATATAGAAATTTCGAGACCCATACGCATATGTATGGAAAATGACCATCATAGGGTTTCAATTGAATCGTACTATTTAAAAAAAACGACCTTCCACATTTTGAATCTTGAATCTAAAAATTGGAATGAGCCTCTGATCCGTTTATTTTTACAAGTAAACGATTCAGAGTTGAGCTATATCCTATTTGAAGCCGGATGACCAATCTTCTTCTTCTTCATCATCATTTTTTTTTCTTCACTTTTTTCGGTTTGGCTCCACATCCTCATCAAAGGCTTACGACTAAACCCATCTCAAAAGTAGGCCCTGCTCGTTCTAAAGGAGTCGCAAAGAGTGGTCCATCTCTGCAAAATGATCTATAAGGAAGGCAACCAACGTTAATTAAGCGGATTAACCCATACTATAGATATTTATCTTCAAGGAAAACTTATTTCTATTTATATTTCAAACCGATCGAATGAAGACTAAAAGCTCTATCGATGGTTGTAGATGAATGTCAAGTGTTTCACTAACAAACAATTCTCTATACATAATACTAAATCATAGACACGTGACAACTATCCATAAAGTCGACAAAATCCATCCACAGTGTATAAAATATAAATATATAAATAAAAGAGTCACGTATAGTCAATGAGTCATTGCAAGTTTGTACGCACATTTAGAGCATCTCCAACCCTATTGTGACTTTGGAAAAAAGTTAATGCCACATAGGAATGACAAAGTTTTATTCAAAAGTTCTTCTCCAATGCAATTGTCAAGTCAATTGTGAAGCTTATGTGGCAAAAATTAAAGAAGATATTGTGAAGTTGATTGTCTTGTTCTAGACAATGCACTTGACAATGTCTTCTCTTCCATGTCATCAATTATGAATAAAAAATATTAGAAAAAAGAAAGAAGATGAGTAGTTGTCTTAAAAGTTGTCTTGGAAGTTGGAAAAAATACTTTTTATTGTCTCCTCAATACTTTTGCATTGGAAAGAGTTTTTCTATCTCATTGTCTTTTGAGATATAATTTTGCCACATAAACAAGACATTGTCTTGTGGCTCATGCCACATAGGAGCCACCTAAGACTCACAACACTTAACAAGACAATAGGGTTGGAGATGCTCTTATACATAAAGTCGACAAAATCCATCCACAGTGTATAAAATATAAATATATAAATAAATGAGTCACGTATAGTCATTGCAAGTTTGCACGCACATTTCTAGGTCCATTTTGTATTTTTGTGTAGACATAAATGCATCAGGATTAGATTAGATTAGAACAATTGGACTCCGTCACTCCGGTCACTCCAAAATTTTGCTAGTGTAAGGGCTATTTGATTGACTGTAAATAAATTTTTTTTTGTATCAGATGTTGTGTTGCTGCAGAAGATGTTGTACTTATCTTTTGGTTGTAACAAGTATGGTAGAAAATGTGCATTCTATTGCGGTTTTGGTTGTAGTAAGTGATATTAATTATAATAAAATAAATACTAAAATTAATGTAAATATCCAAACAAATGGTACACAAGAAACAGTCCTTTCATTGAAATTCAAAGTTCAAACAAACCACTGCCAAAAGGAGCTTATGGCAAGCAGTAAAGAAAGCGGGCAAGTTGGTTAAAGACATAAAAAAGGTTAAAAACAGATAGAATGCTCACTTTCCGATGCTTCCAAAAGCCGAGGATTTGAGTCGCTCGCGCGTGAGCTAACAAAGCCTGCGCCTGGGCCATCCCAAACCCTCGTATCTAGCGACTTTTGGTACTCCCATGCACATATTCCTCGATCAAATCATTGCAACACAAATTCCTTCCTCTTCTGAATATTCCCTGCCCATACCCATTTTTCTACGCAGCCAGTTCATTTTCTCTGCAACATCTTTGGAAAACAGGAGGGGGGATGTTGCTTTTGAAAACAACTTCTGTAGTTGCTTTACGAAAAGCAGAAACAATTTTAAACCCTTAAGCCTCGTTTGGTTCGCGGAAATGAAAGGAAAGAAAATCAATCCCTTGTACATTTTTTTCTTTTGAAAAATTATAATTTTTATCCATTCTTCTTTCCGATGTTTGGAAAGGCCAAAAAAATGAAAGAAAAAGTAAATCCCAGAGTGGGAAAGTAAATCCCTAGGTAGATGGGTGAACCACTTTCTCCCCAATTTTTTCTTTTCCATGGGAATCGGTTTCCTTTTCCAAACAATTTTTTTTGGTATCCAGTAGGAAATGAATAACTTTTCTTTCCTAGTGTTGACGAACGAAAACTAATAAAGAGGTCATAAAACTAGTGAAAACTACACTTACTTTTGGGCTAATTAGCATTTAGACTCTGAATTTTATATAGAGTTTAAATTATGATATGTCCAAATGAAAAGTTTAGATCTGATTTTTTTTTTTTTTTTGATTTTTTTTTTTTTTGATTTTTTTTTTCCATTTATACACTCTTCTTTCATCATGGATTCATGTGTTGGTTGTTGCCCTTGTATTTATGTTCAGGATATAGTGAAAAAAAAAACCAAAAAAAAAAATTAGAGTTCAAATTTTCCAATTGAACATGTCATGATTTAAACTCTATATACTTTTATAAAATTTAGGCTCTAAATACTAATTAGCCATTTACTTTTTTTATCTGTAACACCATTTGGCAACTGAAACTTATTTTCTAAAGTCTATACTCCCATCAACTTATTTGCAACCTGCTAGCCTATTTACTTTAGAAATTACTAAGGACACCACCAATAGCGACATGGGCTATCACATATAGGCTATTACTCTTAAGTTGTAAAAGTGTTAGTGGGTATCACACAATTTCAAATACCCAAACTCTTATTTTCTCTTCATCTTCTTCTTCCTCTCATATAACTTCATCTTCCTCTTGCAACCTTAATCGAATATGGCAATATAAATCTTTCTCCCCTTCCTCCTCTTTTCATTTCATTATGTTTTCTAGGTTTTTCTAAATACAATTTGAACACAACATTTTTTTTATGATTTTTTTTAACTTTTAGATTTCAATTAATGTATGTTGGAGATTTATTTCTTTGGAATACCATTGACTTTGAACCTCATTATAAGGATTTGGAAGCTTCAAAAATCGTGACAGTGAGATTATGGACTATAAAAGACTGCCAGAATGCTGACAGTTCTAACTACACAGAAAACTGGCAGTACTAAGGCAGAGAATTTTATTTCTTAGGACTGTCAAATTAATTCTAGAAGTGTTAAGACACAGAAAACCGTAATGGCCCCTCACATTACGGATATCAAAAAATGATCACATTTTCAAAAACTTGTGATAAATCCTATCACTTTGTGCATTGTCCTTAGTAATTTCCTTTAGTTTTCTCTCCAAATCATTTGAAGTCATAGAAAATCTTCACCTATTTTATTGACAAAATTATATAAAAATAGTTAATATATGGTGCCATTTTTATATTATTCTAAGACTAAGATTCTTCATTTTTTTTGGGCTTAATTGCACTTTGCTACCCTCAACTATTACCATTTTTCAACTTTGTACCCTAAACTATTTTTTGTAACAATTTGGTACCCAGATGTTATTTTGGACTAAAATGTCCCTACCCCTACCCCTAACCCTCCCCCCCTGCACGCTCCGGCCGCCCCCCCTGCTCACTCCGGCCGCCCCCCCCCCCCCCCCCTGCTAGCTCCGCCCCCCCCCACCCCCCCCCCCCCCCGCCCCCCACCCCCCCCCCCCCCCCCGCTCACTCCGGCCGCCCGCCCGCCCCCGCCTCTCCCCTAGGCCGCGGCAGCACGGGAGGAGGGGGGCTGGGGAGGGAGGGCGGGGCGGGAGGCGGGGCAGGGGGTGGCCGAAGGTAGCAGGAGGGGGGTTGGGGGCGGGGGGGCGGAGCTAGCAGGGGGGGGGGTGGGGCGGCCAGAGCTAGCAAGGGGGGGGGGGGGGGTGGCCGGAGTGGGGAAGGGGATGGAGGGAAGGAAGAGGGAAGGGCATTTTCGGAATTTTTAAAAAATTAGGTATCAAGTTGAAAAAAAATAATAGTTGAGGTACCAATTTGTTACGAAAAAAAATTTATGGTATCAAGTTGAAAAGGCGGAATAGTTGAGGGTAGCAAAGTGCAATTAAGCCTTTTTTTTGTTCTACTTTCAACTAAACAAACAATCTTTTCTTGTTTGAAAACATACATTCATTTGTAGAAATTAAAATTTTGAACTTTTGTAGTATCTTGTTGGAATATTTTACAAATGATCCGATTCAAAATATAAAAACTGACACACACATATATATATATATCCACATTTAAAAAAAAATAGCAAATGCCTTCATTCTTTGTAAAGCAGCCAAACTTTTGGTTAAATAATGGGATTATATCTTAAAATTTTATTTGTTCCATACAACGAATGGAATAATTTGCTAGTTACTTAAAAAAATCGAAGTATATACTAATTTTTATATTTTAGATGGGGTAATTTGTTAAAATATTCCTATCTTGTTACCAAACAGGTAGGTACCTAAGACTTGGTTTGGCATTATTGCTAATTTTGTTAGAAAAGAAAACACAAACAACATTTGAGAGCAGTATATTTCCTGCTTTTGAAAGCAAGTCCGAAAAGAAACTAAGTAATAGTTAATTCCAACCCAATCAGAGATCTTGCTTATTTTGATTTGCCTAACTTTGAAAATCAATCTCAGTTGTTTGGTATCAGATTTATTTGTTTATGTTTTTGGTAAGCTAGTATTTTTGGAACCGCTTTGAAACTTGAAACCAAAGGAAAACTATACTATCAAAAGTTATTTCTGCTTTTGAAAAATCTTCAACAATGCTGAATCAACCAGCTCTGATCCTGAGTTTGGTACGAAGTTGCTGATTTGTTAGTTCTTCTTACAAGGAGGCAGAACCACTTTTTGAAATCATTCTCGTCCATGATTTGAAAAGCTTCGGTCTCCCCCGGAGATGAACTATTTCCTTTTTTTTTAAAAAAAAAGGCTAATTAGTATTTAGATCGTGAGTTTTATATCAGTTTAGAGTTTAAGTTCTAACATGTTAAATTAAAAAGTTTAAATTCTGATTTTTTTTTCTTTTCTATTATACCCTTATTTTATGTTTGATAATAAAAATTTTCATACATAGGTTAGGAAGAGTATAATAAAAAAAAAGGTAAACAAAAAATAAAAATTTATGGTATAAAATTTTCAATTGGACATGACTTAAACTTGAAACTGATATAAAATTCAAGATCTAAATCCTAATTAGTCCTTAAAAAAATCTTTAGATGATATATATATATATATAAATATATATATATATATATATATATATATATATATATATATATATATATAGGCACCAACTCTTTGCTTTCTCTTGCTTACAAAGCAATATTAATGAGGACATATGTAACCATCCATCAGTGTTAGGTCTCACATCAATATGTAACATTGAGATATCTAACAGTTGCATTATGTGGACTGTGGACTTAGTAGTTCGTGATTGTGACAGAAAAGCTGTTTACTTGATTTTATAGAATCAAATGACGTATCTTATATGTCTGATCAATGTCTTTAGCTTGGGTACCGGTAGGGGTGATCATTAATCGGTTTGGACCGAAAATAGAATCTAAGCCAACCATAAAACAGTTTTTTTTTAAATTAATTCGGTTTTATTCAAATTCGATTTCAGTTTTGAATTTCGATTTCCGTCCAAAATCGAATAAGACTTATAAAATTATGTAAATACTTTCAATCTTTTATATATTTTGAGATTAAAAATGTGTAATTTTGATAACAATAATTTTATGTATATGTTTTGAAGTCTAAATTTGATAATTTAAACTAGTTAGTTCAACTTTGAATGTAACTTTAAAATATAATAAATATGTAAATGAAAATTATAATATTTAATATAATTCAATCATGAATCATGATCTCAACTTTGTACCCGACCCATTAACAAGAAACCGAATTAGGCAATTTGATTATTCGGTTCGATTTCGATTTTGGCTAATTTAGTGGTTTTGGTTTTGGAATTTTAGAATTTTGATTTATTCGATTTTGACTATTTCGGTTCGGTTGAAACCGAATAAATCGAACTTTCCCTCCTAGGTCCCGGTACTGTAACGGTTACGCTACAGTGTCCGCAGATTCAGACCGCAATCCTGGACCAGAGGCCACGTGCCGCACCTCCATCGGAGGGAGGCTACAGAAAAAGAGATGGACCTGGTGTGGTACGGGGGACGGAGCAGTGGGGGTGACAAGTGTCACGATCCGCACCCAGTATAGGGGCACGAGAAGTGGGTACGTCCAGCCTACGCCGCAGTGTCGGCGGTAGTAAGCTGTCCTAGGTTGCTAACTAAACTCATGCAGTGTATAAAAAGTACTTGTCCAGATATCAGCTCCGAATGGAGGACAAGTAAAGGGTAGGATATACTCAATCACAGTCTAAAACACGAAAAGATAACACAGAAGTTATACCTAAGGAATTAAAGACAACAACTAACTTCTAAAATAATACAACAATGTCTCAAACGAACTTAATACAAACTCAATATCTTAACTTTAATACAACAAGTCAAAACATGAAAGCTAAAGTAGTCTACTAGCTAATCTCCTGAATCACTCCTGAGAGTCGGGACCAAAGGTAGCTAATCCCTCGCCAGGTCCATGGGAAGTAGGGCAGGTGTCCTCAGGATTATCATCTGTAATATTTTCAACAGGTCCAATCAGGACGGGAACGAGTACAACTCATCTAGAAAAATCCAAGTAAATGACAAAGAACTATAAAGCAGTTATAGACAGTTTTATTGATGAGCATGGCAGTTTTATACAGGTAATGATGGCATAGAGAGGCAGTAAGATACAAGAAAAGAAAGGTAACTAAAACAAGAGAAGAATCATGGCAATGAAGACTGTAATAAAAGCTAACTGAACTAGAATAATATGTACGAGTCCAGACAGTACGATATAAGTCTAAAGTAATCCCAGTGTGAGTCCAGTCCATATAATCCGATACCAGATGATTTCCAGTACAAGATGAGTCCAACAGTGATCAATGAATCCAGGGTGAGTCCAACTATGATCTAACAGTGTATTTTAAAATACCGAGGTCGACATGTAAACGGCTGTAGGTATCAGGCACATCTCTTACGGATCAGGCAAGAGATGGCTATGCTTCCAGTAGATTCCAGTTGGAGATTCCAGATTTGGGGTATGTCTACATGTCTTACTCAATATTTCCCCGCCCAGCAAGTGAATCCAAAATCGACAAAAAGAATCGAGATGAGTCTGGCCAATACGTGATGATTCCAGAAATGATTCCGGAATGATACCAATGACTCCAGTAATAGAGGCCAGTAAGTAAAGTATGTGTCGATACATGAATCCAGAAATATACATACGTGTTGATACAGAGAATCACATAGAACTAACTAGAACTGAAATACAGTAATCGACAAATAAATGAGAGAACTATCAGAGAATGTACTCGCCTGTTACTCTGGAAAGAGTAGTGTAATATCAGATGTCTTAACCAGGGTCACAATGTCCTAAAATAGAGCAATACAGTTATGACATGTCCAAAATGAAGGTAAATGAAATCTACGATACAATCTATATGAATTCTAAGCCAATCTAGGTCAAAGTCAAACTTGGTCAACACTACAGTCAAACTAAGTCAAATTAAGTCATACTAGGTCACAAGAAGTTAAACTAAGTCATACAAGATCAAACAAGGTTAAACAAGTCTAATCTAGGTTAAAGTCAACTCTTGGTCAATATTCTAGTCAAACTAGCCAAGTTATCTAGGGTTTAGTCAATCAATGGTCAGACTAGTCAAATACTAGTCAACATGGTCAAGCTAGGTCAATCTAGACTATCTAAGGTACTACACCACAAGGTTAAGGTATAACCAATACCTATACAAGTATACCACATATAAATACATATATATATAATACCAATCTTAATCCTACATTCAAGCTAATCCCATATTCCATCTCAAGTCTTGACTCAACTCTAAGTATCTCACTTAACCCCATACATATCTTAATTGACAGGTAACTATTCATATAACCCAAGTCACACAAATACCCTTATATACTTAGGGCACTCACATATAGGTCAAACCTAACCAATTAGTTAATAATCTAGGGTTTAGTCAAACCTTAGTCATTAAGTCCTTCTAAGTCCTTTCTAGGTTAATTAGGTCAAGGTCTGACCTATAGTTGACTTTGGTCAACTATGGTCAACATTTTGGTCAACCTAGGTCTAGTAGTTAAATACTAGTTAATATGGTCAAACTAGTCAACTCTAGTTACTTGGGTCCATATAGGGTCAAGCCTTAGTCTAACTAGGGTTTTGGTCAATCATAGACTAATCAACAAGGTAATTAGGTTAATCTTGACCAATGGTCGACATATGGTCAAACACTCTAGTCAACCTAGGTCTACTAGGCTTATTGGTCAAATCAAGACTTACTAGCCATAGGCCATAGGCTAACATATCTAGGGCACTGGCATATACATCTATATATAATACTATATATATACCCAACTATATATGATACATATATATTCATGCAACTTAACATATCTATATATATTATCAATATATAGGCTAAATATATATATATATAGCCTAACTATACATATAGCCTATCTATATATACCAATAACTATATACATAACCTATATATAATATACATAGGGAGAGGGAAAAAAAAAGAGTGAAAGGGAGAGAGTGAAAGAGAGAATGTAATAAAGTGAGAGGGAGTGAGGGGAACTGGACACAGGAGGGGGCATGGTTCCAGATTTCTGGAACACAGAAACACCACACACACACCACACAGATACACACACACACCTACATATATATATATATATATATATATATATATATATATATATATATATATATACACATGTATACCTATGCATATACCCTAAAATCCCACCTACACACTCACATACATATATACATGTATATACAATATATATACACATAAATATACATATATATACATAAAAATCAATTCGAAATTGGGTTTTTAAAACTGGAAAGAACATAACACTGTTCATTACTGAACAGTGTAGGTAAAGGGGGGGGGGGGGAACCAATTTTGACACACAAAACCTCACTAATACCCAAATATAAAGGTTGGTAATCGAGCCCCCACATGTGTACGCGTCGTGTGTGTCCATGGGAGTGCACCATGACACGACACGGCGTGTCCAGGTATTAAAATACCAAATCGGGTAAACAGTTCAGTCACCGCGTCGTGCACGAGTTCATGTGTCTCGTGGACACGACACAAGGGTCTAGAAGTCTCGTGATCACGTGGGTAGATTCACCTAGGGTTACTCTAAGTGTCCAACACCCTGAATCGAGTTGGGGTCGTGTCGTGTCCGAGTAAGAGAGGCGTATCAGAGCCTCGAGTTCGTGTTTACAGTATCAGTGAGTGACCAGTGCAGAGGCGATTTCGTGTCCGATACGACACGTGGTCGCATGAAACTTCGTGGGTGGGTTGTCAGAGGGTGCCCCTACCCTCGTGCCAAGTGGCACGTGTCCACGTGTTGTGTCGTGTCCGCAATCAGTGTCGGGTAGCAGGACAGCGTGCACAGTCTCGTGCACGCGTGTCGAAGGGTCGTGTGCTCCACACGTGGCACGTAGAGCCTTGTGGTTGTGTCAGTGGGTAGGTGGGGTGGTTAGGTTTGTGTCTAGGTTTCTGTATCGTGTCCACGACACGTGTAGACACGACACGAAGTGTCAAACAGTGGGGTTTTTCAGTGTGCACAGTGGTTTATAACAGTGTGTTCGTGTCCCGTTTTGGACACGAACACGACTCGAAGTGTGCTCAGTCAACTAGGGTTGTGTCCTACATGTCTAGGGCTACCCAAAAATATAATTTGTTTTGAAAAACAACAACTTTTATTCCTAAGTGGCATTTCACCAAATACTGCAATTAGAACACAGATACGTGTCCGATACGGACACCAAACCAACCCTAAATCTCACCAAACTTAGCCTACAGTTCCATGGTACCTAGATGCATGCATTTATGAAGAAAAAACAGAATATTAACAAGGTTTATAGGTATTTACCTATTTGGTGAAAAGTCAAGAAAACACCAAAGTAGGGGGGGTATCCTCTTCACTTGAGATGGCCAAATTGATCTTCAACCTTGCTAGCTAGCCTCCCTTAGCATCCTCGTTGGTAGGGGGGTTCCAATGCAAGAAACTAGGCTCAATTTGGAGCTAATTTGGTTAAATGGTGAAGGTGTGAAGGTAGAGGGAAAAACTAGGTTTTTAAGAGTAATAAAAGAAGCTTGAATGAAGGGGGGGTGTGATTATATAGAGGGGGTAGGGTTGGGCTGCCATGGGGGGTAGGGTAGATATTTAGGGTTCCTTCTAGGTGAAGTAACTTAACTTCTAAGGTAAAGACCAATAGATCTTTCTAGGTTTCATGAAAAATATCCTATAAAGAAAATATCTAAGATATTTCAATCCTAAGATATTTACAACATAAAATAAATACCTACACTTAGTCTTCTAGGTTAGTGGCTAACCCCTAGATTAGGCTAAACTAGGTTAGGAGCTAACATGACACTTAACAACTAATTAAATAATAATAAACTACATAAATCCAAATAAATTCTAATAAATTACCAAAATACCCTTTTGACTAAAAAGTGGTAATTTGATATCCTAATCACATGGTTAGGCTTACATGGTCATGGTTAGTCTCTAGGTTATGAAATCTCTAGGGTTTACACTAGGGTTATACTAGTAAAATCTCAAAGTCATAAGCCATGACTTAGAAAATAGTTTTAATCTAACTAAAATTCACAAAAAATCATATCATGACTAAAATACCATTAATAAATAATAAAAATAATAAATTTTCAAAATATCCCAATTTCAGAAAACTGGGTGTTACAAGTCTACCCTCCTTAGAGAAATTTCGTCCTCGAAATTAAGATAGTCGTACTCCTCCTAGGTCAAACCCCCAGTCAATCAGAGTCAAAAGATAACATGCAATCATAGTCCTACAGGTCATGATTCCACAGTCTCGAACAGGGTAACTACACTATCTAGTATATCACAAGCATATCCTGACAGGTACTAATGGAATCATACAACAAGATGGGAAAGGAAGGACAGAAAAGACAAACCTGCTAACCCGTCACCTGCAGCGTTGGTCTCCTCGACCGTCATCGCAAAAGCTCCACCCCTCTGGTGCTGAGCTACAGGTGGCCTAGCCCCCATATAAGGAGGTGCAATAGGACAATCCATCTTTTGGTGGGTATCAGACCCACAGTTATAGCAAACCTTCAGCCTCTTCCTACACTGCTCCCTGATGTGTCCCTGCTTCATGCAGTATGAACAACTGATCGTCTTCGGGTCCTGACCCTGATACTGATACTGTACCTGCTGAAATGGCCTCTGCTGCCGGGGTCCCGGGGCTCTAACTGGCGGGGTCGAATGATGTGGTGTGGGAGGACGATATGTCTGCTAGTGCAGCGTCGGCACTTTCTGCTGGAAAGCCTGACGCTTGGAGGGTCCCTCAATGTGTACAGAAGCCGGCCTCTTGCAAGACAGAAGACGCTCCTCGATACTCCGGGCTAACTCTAAGCTCTGGTAGTAGTCAGTCATACCGTTTGCCACTATAAGAATGCCAATGTCTGGAACTAGACCACGGCAAAACCTACGCGTCATCTCCTCAGGGTCAGCAACCAAACTAGGAGCGAAACGGCTCAGGCGACTAAACTCTGCCGCATACTCGTCAACAGAACGGTTCCCCTGCTGGATGTTCTGGAATCGTAGCCCCATGGCTACTCTAGCAGTGGTCGAGAAGAATTTCTTCTTGAACTGGGTCTTGAACTGATCCCAAGTGGCTCTCCCTCTCGCGAATAACGGCTCATTCCGGAACCAAACTCCTGCCAAGTCTATCAGCAAAAATTCCGCTGCCTCGACCTGGAGGTCATCCGGCATCCTAACTCCAATGAGCTTCCTTTCTACCGAGTCTAACCAGTCATCTGCTACTACTATGCCCTCAGTCCCTAAGAACTCCTTGGGATTCAGACCCATGAAGTCCTTGATCGTCCCTGCTCTCTGCCGCGGCTCTACAGGTGGTGGGACCACGGTACGTCCCTCAGAATGCTCCATGCTCTGGCGGAGTAGGGTGGTCTGCTCCTGATGGGTTGCTAGGAACCCCTGGATCAGAATGAGCAGTTGGTTCCCGTCGAGTGTGACAGAAGCCTGGGTAGGTATAGTGATAGGGGGTGGTGGAAGTATTGGGTCCTGCTGGGTCTGTGATGTGGAAGGTGGTTGTGGTATCTGGGTTTGTGGATCTGTGGAGTGGGAGAAAGTGGTAGGTGGAGGTGTATCAGTCAACTGGTCAGCTGACTGGATGGGGAGTGTGCCATTCTCAGGTGAGACATACCGGGATGAACGAGTAAGCACCATCTAATTACAATAAAAATGACTTATAAGGACTCTTTAAAGCAAAACAATCATAGACAAGAAAATCAAATTATAATAGCAAGCATGTGATGTATTTTCTATGTTGCAATCCTAGTATTCCTCTAGGTATTCTAAGCGTCATTCCTAATGTTGTCTAATTACCTTAAGTTCCTAATTGCAGGCATGCTTGGTACAATAACGTAACCAAACAATTTAGTCTCGAGACCTGCATGGGGGCACCACTAAAAACGATTCACAAAAAATCATATCATGACTAAAATACCATTAATAAATAATAAAAATAATAAATTTTCAAAATATTCCAATTTCAGAAAACTGGATGTTACAACAAGTCCGCAGTCGACCCCACGCTTGCCGTTTAGCATTTTCCGTACTGTAATCCTAGAGGAAGCAATATCTGATGATACATTCCTACTCTTTCTTTGCAAAGAAGCAGTGAGGTCAGTACATTTAAATTAAACAAAAAAAAACAAGGACATGACTTCAAAGTAACCCAATGATACTAAGATATATATATGCACATTGACACTTTCATGGCTCCAAAAGTTGAAAAGAGACTTCTCGAGGGGTGGATTTGATCATATTAATGAGCATGCTAATTTACTTTTTAAGATAGTTAATTAATTACTATATCAGTTTGGTATGTCTCTCCTTCTACGTTCAAGATTCAAATAATGCGTGTAAATCTCATGGTTGTGCAAATTGGAGACACTAAAGAAGAAACTGAACGGTGTATGTGCTGATAAAAGCACGTAAAAGTTGAGGCTAGTTCATGAAAGCAAAGGTTAAAATACAAATACGCCAACAAAATCTTACTTGATTGTCTCTTCTTTTTCTAGAAGATATTTGGACCAGCCTTTTCAACTGGCAAACTGGTAAGTTTTCAAATTCTTCCATGAAGAATTTGTTTAATTATATTCTAATACTGAAACAGTGAACTGCTACCGAACTCGAGTAGCTCTTATGGTTACCGAGGAGAGATATAAAATCCTGGCTGGATGGCGGAAGATCAGTGGATCGAGCCACAGTTTCTTCCATTTATTTGGTGGAAGTTGAGATACAATAGGCCAAACATGCATGCAATACAGCGTGCACAAAATTCCATCTGTATCGTCGTCATCCCAAAAAAAAAAAAAAAAAAACCCAGTGAACTGCTAGATTCATATTCAATTATAGTGCGGAACTTGAGTGACCATTCTGGTTACCGGAAGACAGTAGATCCAAAAGACAGTATGTATCGCCAGAGAGATAAAAAAAATTTTAAAAAAAAAATCAATTAATTAGTTAGTGTATAGGAGAAGTTACAAGTGTATGGCATCTAAATCTAATAATATATAATATGGTTCTTGATTGATAAACTATTTCTAAGGAGCATGACATTTTTGATAATTATGCAATCAAATTATACCATCAATTGATGCTAATAATAATCTTAACCTGTCATTCGCAGTGATGAAACCCATCATATAGATGAAACCAAGTCTAAGTGCCCATTTCATTCTAATGATCACTCAAGGAACAAATAATTATTAGAACAATTCTATGTTAGTAAGCATGATACGAGTAAGAGTCTTCAACATAATCCAGACAAGGTTCAGCAGACTGAACCCAAAAAGTGCTCAAAATGCATCTTTTTTTCCCAACACAATTCCATGCAAAATTGCCACCAAATCATGAAGCCCACATGTTATGAATTATCATGGTTAAGCAAAATCATGATGACTCCCTGTGCCATCTTCGGTTGTATAATCTATAATCACTTTTCTCTCTCCCCAAAATTCTTAGGGTCATCCTGTCAAAGCTGGTCACGTATGTTCATTATTACTCCAAGAACAAGGGCACAATAGTTTCACAGAGATATCACCCAGGGTTTTCTTAGAGCATCATTAGTAAGGCCCATCCCATTTTCTAGATTCTAGATTTAGAATATAGGAGCTCATTTTGTAGAATAATAAGGGTCCGTTTGGATAGTCTTTCTGAAATTTTATTCTAAAAACAGTTTTCTGAAAGTAAGTTATAAAGTTGTTTTCTGAGTATAGAAATTCTGAGTTTGCGTTTGGTTACTTTCATCTGAAAAATAATTTTAAAAAATAAATTTTGAATATTCTGTTTGGTAAAATATTTTTAGAAACTGATTTTTTAATTGGGTTCATGTGTCCATTCTGTATCTCCTGTTTCCATTATGTATCTCTGCGTCCAACGTGTAGGGCTCGTCCGCGCCGTCGTCGACGACCCCACCACCGTTCGAGGAGCTCGACCTCTCCAGCCATGGCCACCGCACCCGAGGCGAGCTCCTCCGCCGCCGGCTTCGACTTCTCCAGCCATGGCCGCGTCTAGGGTTCGGCGTGTAGGGCTCGTCCGCGCCGTCGTCGACGACCCCACCACCGCTCGAGGAGCTCGACCTCTCCAGCCATGGCCACCGCACCCGAGGCGAGCTCCTCCACCGCCGGCTTCGACTTCTCCAGCCATGGCCGCGTCTAGGGTTCGGCGTGTAGGGCTCGTCTGCGCCGTCGTCGACGACCCCACCACCGCTCGAGGAGCTCGACCTCTCTAGCCATGGCCACCGCACCCGAGGCGAGCTCCTCCACCGCCGGCTTCGACTTCTCCAGCCATGGCCGCGTCTAGGGTTCGGCGTGTAGGGCTTGTCCGTGCCGTCGTCGACGACCCTACCACCGCTCGAGGAGCTCGACCTCTCCAGCCATGGCCATCGCACCCGAGGCGAGCTCCTCCGCCGCCGGCTTCGACTTCTCCAGCCATAACCACCGCACCCGAGGCGAGCTCCTCCGCCGCCGCCGCGCGTCGAACGAGGGCCGCCGCGTCGAGCGAGGGCCGCCGCACACTGGGCGAGGGTCTCCGCGTCGAGGAGGAGATCTCCCAGCTCCGGTCGGAAATGAGGAGAGAGACCAACTCCATTCTCCGCGAGCTCTCTGGAGGAGGAAGAAAAGTGGAAATGAGGAGAGAGAGAAAGTGCGGGGGGTTTGGGAGGTGGGGAGCGGGGTGGGGCCCGCAATTGCTGAAAAAAGTGTTTCGGAAAACAGCTTTGAGCTGTTTCCTGGAAGCTGAGTTTAAAAACTCATTCCAAAAAAATTTTTTTGAAAAGAACTTTCCAAGTGGAGTTTGCCAAATGAAATTTTTGGGGTGATGAACGTTTAAACTCAAAAAGTTGAGTTTAAAATCAGAACCAAACAGGCCCTAAGTCTCATCCCTATTTTCAATTTCTACAATTTCGATTCCAACCCATCCATGGGTGCTAAGGGCTGGGCCTCCCAATTTCTAGATTCTAGATTGTAGAAACTCGTTTTGTAGAATAGTAAGTTCTAATTTGGAGTCCAACTTTCTAGATTCTAAACTTTATATTATTTTTTTCCTACATTAATTTTTGACCACACAATTTTTGGGACCAGAGCTCACTTTATCATTTCCTACTATTCTCATACAAACCCAACCCATTCTACATTTACCTTTTTTTTGAAATTTTGGGCTCGAAATTGCATTGGAGAGTCCCAACTACTAATGATGCTCTTAAACAAAAAGTCTTGCCAGACCGAAAAAACAAACCACATGACACGTGTCAGCACGGTATTGGACAAAATAAAAAAAATAAAAAACACTCTGCCCTCCCCTGCTAACTTCGGCCAATGAAAAACCGACACGTGACGTCGGTTCACGTGCGGTTTCTCTGGCGGTCTGGGAAGAAACTTTGTTTCTTAAATATTTTTGCAAACCATCAACCACCACAGAAGGTGGTAAAAGACATCAGAATTTATTTTATATTTTACTCCCTTTTTTTTTGCATATATTTACCCTTTAAATCTATCATATTTTTAGGAAAGTCGCGTTTGTTTGTTTGTTTTTTGTTTTGGAAAATCATTTGTTGTTTTCTTAGAAGTCCATGTAAACCTTAAAAAATATTATTTTTTGTATATGTTTCTCTAATTAATATAACTCATGATACTGAAATATTCTATTAAATTAAATTAATCAAATATATATATATTTTTTTATATTTTTACCCTTGTGAGGGGGATTGGGGTGTCTGTGTGTTGGGTCTTTCTCGACTCTTGTTTTGTGTCCTTTTCCATGCTCGTTGTTCGCATATGCAAGTAGTAAGTGATGGATAAAAGAGAGGATATTTACACTTCTAAAGAAGAAGGGGATAGAAGGGGATAGAAGTAGGAATGATCAAATGAATCGAATCAAATCGAAATTCTAAAATTTTAAAATCAAATCGAAATTAACAATAACCGAACCAGACCAAACCGATATAATCTGTTCTGTCTATTCGATATTTTAGTTTGTTCGGTTGAGCTTTTTGTTTAATTGTACGGATCCAAAGTTGGACTTCGTGTCTAAATTATACAAGAAGTTGTATTTCAAAGTTGGATTTATTGTTAAATTATCAAAGTTGGACAAAAAATATATATACAAAATTATTGTTTTTAAAATATAAACACAAAATATAATTTTTTTTAATCATAAAATATACATAGAATTATTGAAGATATTTATATAATTTTATTACTTTTATTCAGTTTTCGATTTTTTGGTGGAAATCGAAACCTAAAATCCAAAACGAATATAATTTTTAGTACTTCCAAAACCGAATTTGAATAAATAAAAAAATTCAAATCGAACCGATTCTCTTATTATATATGTCATGACATACTTAATTCATTTAGACCAAAATTTGAATCTATTTACTTAACCAAATGAATAACGCATGAATAACAGAGGTTCAAATATGTTGCAAGTTTTAGCAAAATTATATGAAAAAATTTCTGTACTTTTTTCTCTGACTTCCATGTGGGTTCGTCCATATATATCTGGTGGTCAAAAGTTTATAATAGAAAAGTAATGGGGGTAGCAAGATGAGGAAAAGAATGTCTTTTGCACACTACTAATTAAAAGGTTTAATTAACTTTTGAATGACTCAAATCGAGTGGGACTCATAATTTACATTTTTTTTAAATGTTAGAAAATATAAAATTATGATAGATTTAAGGGACTTATATTATTTATTTTATTTTCTTGACTTTTTGAACCCCACTAAAATCGGGAAATATAAATTCAGAGATAACAATACATAAGTATGTATCCTACTTTAATATATTAATGTAATCATAATTATAATATAATCAAATAAAAAAATTCATTTTTTATTTAATTATATTATGGTAAACCAAACAAACAGTAAATCAAACAGGGTGTTAGTATTATGAGTCTATTTTTCTTCACCCATCAAAACTATGATATTTGTTCACCTCCAATAAAATGTTGATACGTCTAAATCTTTTAGTCAAAACTATTATATTGAATAATTCTTTATTGGAGGGTGAGCAAATATAGACTCTTATTATTCATGTCCAAATTCTTATATAATTTATTATTATTATTTATTATATCCGTTATGGAAGAGTTAGGGACGTTAAGTACGTGCATAAATAAACCATCAAACCCATATATGGACCCAACCCCCCTCCTCTCCTCTTCTCCTTCTTTCCTTCCTTGTTTCCTTCCTTACTCTCCAATGGTGAAAGTGTGGGTGAAGTCCCTCCAATGCAAGTCCAGCAGCGCAATGGACGACGTCTTCATCCCCAAGCCCTCCCCAAACCCACGCCACAAGCCCATCCTCCCCCTCTCCTGCGCCACCTCCTCCCGCGCGCTCCGCGACGTCGTCTTCTTCCTTCCCAATAGACCCCCCAAGCCTTCCTCCACCACTCTTACGGACCAACCCGAACCCGAACCCAAACCCAAACCCAAACCCGATAACAGCAGAAGCACATCCTTCCCGACGCTGACCGAGCTCCCGGAGGGCCACTCCTCGCGCCGCGTGGTCGAGATCATCTTCACATCCAGCTGGTCCACGTCATCCTCCTCCCGGTTCCCGGGACGCATCGAGATGCTCTTCCGGGTCCACAACCCGCCCCGCGCCGCCGCCCTCTTCGAGGAGCACCGCGCCGCCGTCCGCTCCCTCGCGGCGCCGGACTCCCGGTGCGCGGTCGACGGAAACGAGATGATGCGCTTCCACTGCCCCCGCCGCCCTCCCCGCGGCGGCGGCGGCGGATTCTACGACGCAAGCGTCGACGTCCGCTCGGCGCCGGGCGGCGGCATCCGCACCTTCGCCGGCAGCGGAGCGGCACACGAGAGCGCTGCCGGCGGTGCAGCCGCCGGCGACGGTACGCGGTCCATGCTGGTCTGCCGGGTCATAGCGGGCCGTGTCCGCGGCAGCGGGTCGGAAGGGGAATCCGTGTCGGGCACGGGGAGAGGGGAGCTCGTCGTCTTCGACGAGCGTGCCGTCCTCCCCTTGTTCTTGATCATCTACTCTACGAGGTCAAACAAAGAGAAGCTGCTCGCCGACACCTCCGTTCGGAAGGAGGACAACACTCGGTTCGGTCGGTGCTGACGAAAATACTAATTTTAGTTTGTATCTAAGCTTTCCTAATTAATCTTTTATTTTTATTTTTGGTTTGTTTTACAAGACGGACAACGTTGCTTTTTTTTTTTTTTTTTTTGGGATCGTTTTGTCTTTGGTATCGATCAAGGTGAAGGCATAGCGAAGGGGGAGAGGGGGGTCAATGATGTTTTGTCTTATTTGACTCGAGGTCAATTTCATGGCGGACCAAGCCATGAAATAAAGTGTAGCTTCCCTGGACTTTTGTGGGATTTATTTTAATTTACTGACCTTCCAAAGATTTTTATTTCACTGCCAATTGGTTCTGGAGTTTGAATGTTTTGGCATGTTGCAAAGACCAAAGTTAGTTTTGAATGCGCTAGTGTTGCAGGGGGACACTGACAAGCAAATACAAATTAATCTGTTCAAACCATTTCATGCAACGTCTTGCTGAGCAAATCAAGAAAGTGACCTAACTGATGAGA
The DNA here is from genome assembly GCA_029216955.1 of Iris pallida. NCBI lineage: Eukaryota > Viridiplantae > Streptophyta > Magnoliopsida > Asparagales > Iridaceae > Iris > Iris pallida. The sequence continues at coordinate 4,119,186 of JANAVB010035820.1, read as the reverse complement.
TTCGGTCGACGGAGGACACGGGCGAAGTTCATGACACCAGAGCAGAGCATGAAGAGAAAAAGAAGATAACGTACTTTGCTATTTCTTGATGAACATTACATACTTTCCCTCTCCTCGTTTAGGGTTCACGGGAAGATAAAGAAAAATTATTATTTTGCTATTTACATGGACATGGTAAATTGTAAATATAAAAAAATTCTCGTGTTTGAAAAAACCAAGAATATAGTCAGAATATATCTTAAGCAAGGATAGTTTAGTACTATTTTCTTTTTGTAATAAATGGAGAAAATTGGAAGAGAGTGACTCCTCGGGGTTTGGGGAATATCAATTTTTTTTTTTGGAAAAGTCCTGCCAGTCCGAGGGAAGAATGGAAACCATAACCGCGGTTGACGTGTATCCCCCCTCAGCCCCCATGCTAACATGAGCCCCATCATCGGCAAATGAGGAGGCACCATGTGGCACAATTTCGGTTCAACCCTCCGGGTCCGTTAGGATCCATTCTTTTTTTTCCTCCTTTCATGTTTCTTTCTTTGGCATCCAAACACAAAAATGAAAACTTTTCTTTCCCAATGTCCTGATTCCGAATCCATTGACCTTGTATGCTATCAGAACATACAAAACCCTACTCTAGTATACAAAATTATAAATCAAGAAACTGAACATCTTAAAGGACCTGGTTAAAATATGTGGGCATCAACCACCTACAATCACTAGACAATAGCTAGTTTAGACGTATGCTCGTAAATTTGGATATTGCTTTTCGAGACCAACTTCAACTTGGCTAACAGCAAGACCTCAATCAACTATCAAGCACTCTACATAATGGAAGAAGAAGATGGTCCCTTGGCGGCGAGAAAAAAGCCCATCCAGACTTTGGCTATTCCGAGGGAGATGCTGCATTCAAGTCTTCAAGATCTGTACACTACTACAGCCTGGTGGTGATCAAGACCGGCAACAATAATCTTACTAGATTCAAACCACAAATTTTGTTACATTCCTCTGCGAACTGCGTAAAATACATCACAAATTTGGCAGGAAAAAAAACGGTAACCTGATTCACAAAAAAAGAAGAGTTTTCTCATGGCACTTGCTTGCATCCAAAGTATCATTAATTACCAGAAAAAGGGATATATATATATAAATCATTAAAAACTCCAAACTACCTTCACCCAGTCAGAAATGCGCTCAATTAAAAGTTCTCAACAAAGACATGATTCTGGAATGCAATAACTGAAAGATGGAAAGTTCAGTAAATATATGTATATTCACAGAACTATTTGACCAGCTCCATGGTGTCCACAGCTCACCAGATGGCCATGTTGTTCTCCTCTGTTATAAACCCTATGGCCTATACACAATGTCCTCAGTTGCTACTCTGAAATAACATAAATCAGTGCCTCCGGCAGGCTGAATAGTGCCTCGACCGCCTACTTCTAACAGGCACAAACCAATTGTCTTCGCAGGTCCTTTTGAGCTTGTACCCTATACTATGCATGTCTTCACAAATTTCATGCCTCGAGAGAGATGCCATCCCAGGCAAGATGTCCTTCTGGAAATCTCGTACCGCTCTTCGCCTTCCCCTCCTAAGATTATTAACCCCACTTGAACCGGCTCCAGCTCCGCTCTCAAACTCTTTTGTAGGCATTTGGCATTTGCTTTTGACCTCAGGTAAATTCAGAGTCATTGACGCAAAAGAATCAGAGGAATACTGAGGCTCATCGATCCAATCTTCTTCATCTTCTATGTCCATGGTTGGTGTAGTATTGTCAGACTTGTCCACGAGAGATGATAAATTATCCAAGGCAATACGTACAAGTGCGTCAGCCGCCCCGATGACTGCAGAGTCCATTTCTGCTGCTTGATCCTCATGATTCGGATTAATTTGTTCAGGAACCTGAGATTCCAATTGTGTTGTTCCAGAACTTTCCCCTGTACTTTTGTCTTGTGAACTGGTGTCACAGCTTCCATCAGTCATGTGGTTACACTTGCTTCCAGTAGAAAATTTTGCAACAGTGCCATCTTCCTTATCATCTTGAGCTATGGTATGGCTGGACACAGTATCCTCTTCATATACCTCATTATTCACTTGCTTTATTTCTCTATCATTGCTGGACGTGATAATTGAAGTCTGCCTTCTGCTGCCACTATGAGTGATAAACGGATGTTTACCAGATGATGAATTTGCATTCTCCTCAATTTCCTTACTGAACTTTGTGGATGAAAATGTCACGCCGGTGCTATTTTGAACTTCTGCATTACGCCTAGAAAATTCTACGAATAGGTTTCCAGGGTATTCTGCTGAGCCAATAGAAGTAGATCCCTGAACCTTATTGTTCACATGATGTTCGTGATTCTGGATGGTTTCTCTAACCTTTGAATTATCTGACTGACAACCATGTAACCACCACTCATCATTCTTCCCCTTTGAAATCTCCAAAGCAGGATTGGGAGCATCAGAATTTAGTGTATCACAGGTTACTTTAGAACTACTGCCTTGATCTCTCCAAAGTTCTTGTTGAATGACTGATAAACTAGAGGATGGAGAAGTAAAGGTCAGTATAGGGTTGTCAAAATCATGAGAAGATTCATCATCTTGAGCTACGTTAAGGTCAATAAGCAGTGGTTTTGATGCAGGTGGTGGTTCTTTCTGGTTCAAGCCAATTGACGCATCAACTTTGGTTTCACAAAATCCTGCAAAAACAATAAATAAGAAAGAAATGTTTGAAAAAAAAAAAAATACAATGACTCTATGACCCACAGGTGCCGCTTACAATTAAGTGGGCACTAGAAAATAGAGCATTTACCAAAGACAAAGTAATTTGGCATAAGTTCAGATGAAACAAGAAAAGACTATGCATGAAGTGCATCAAACATGAAGTTGTATAAACGCAATGGCTTTAATTGCTCAAACGTAAGTATAATAAGTAAGAATGATGGGAAGGATGCCTGAAACTGAAGACCAAAATAAGAATGACACAATCTCCTCCAACTTCTCTGTGCTAGACTAAAAGCCACTTTTCCAGCACTATAAACTAAATATGCAGGTTCAAAAGATACTTATTTCCTGAAAGAAGTTGCATTCATGTTTTCTGTTTACCTATGCTTTATCACTTTAATAAAATATGAAAAAGTCCTCAAAAGTGATTTCAGCTTCAGTGGAATCACCTGCCAACTAGTAAAATGAAGAATCTAAAGAAATTTCTCCATAACTTTCGATCGATAGTCCAAAGAACTATGACCACAATATTTCTTAGCTTATTTTAAGATGACAAGGTACCAAAGGTTGGACAACCCATTGGTCGAGACATTTGGTAGGGAGGGAAAGTCCAGGATTTGAGACTGAGGGGAACAGTAAGCGACTAGTGCAAGGTGGCAACTACCTTTTCTTCCTAGGCCATTACAACTATAGATTTCCTATTGAAGAGAAGTACCACAGAAATGTTTCCTTTTGCGGATTCAATAACAAAAGATTGTTACTCTGAGGCAAAGAAATATAACAACATATGCTCATTATCCAAGAGTTTTCCCCTTTAGATTGGCATCTGCTATGAGCAAGAGAGCTCACCAAACAAATTGATACATTTTATCATCATCTGTCAAACTATATCACCACACTGAGATAGTAGTCCTGTCTTTTTAGTTTTGCAGTTTAAACTCATTCAACCAAGGATCACCATCCAAGTTCCTCTAGAATGAAAAAGGGTCTTAAGAAAGAGTAAGATTACACAATTTGTTGTAGAGACTTGTATTAATCTCTATGGTACATTAAGACAGTAATTGGGTTCTCCCAATTTTAATAAAAAATGTATCATGGCCGAATCTAACCGTGGTTCGAGATTAGATTCAAGACCGATGTCGGATTATTTTCCTTCAAAGCATGGTTCCTGTCACGCTGGACAACAAAGAGCATGTCTGCTTATATATAGTTCCAATCTTGAACTTTCCCGATTCCACACCTGACCCTGGAACTGTTTCGTTAACCTGGACTTGTTGGGGTCTTCTTTTTTTTCTTTTTCATTAGCTTCGCCTCGCCAAAGTATGAAATTTCCAAAACATCTTCATGCATATTGCTCCTCCCAACCACAGTTCTAAAATTCGGCCTAGGCTGCCACGTAGGCGGCGCCTGGTGCCCGCCCGATGTCCGCCTACGCGCCCACCTAGGCCCCCCGACCGCAGATTATTCATGTTTTTGGGTTTTATGGATTTTTTTTCCTGCAATTTTCAGTAGTTTTTTTTTTTTGTTTTGTTTTGGGTGTGGGTGTGTGTTGTGGGGGGGGGGGGGGGGGGGGGGGGGGGGTGGCGGCGGCTAGGCGGGCTACATGCCCAGTGTCCTCCCGACTAGCGCCTTGCGCCTTTTACAACATTGTCCCCAACTTTAGCAAAATTCATAAAATAAGTTTAGAAGTGTGAATATGTTTGCATGAGGGGATGAGGAAAAGCATGCAATCGTTAGTTACTGCAAACAAACAAGGTGCACGATGTTGATCAGCAGTTTACAAGGTGGTCTCCTAAGGGTATCCTAGAGTTTGAGCCTCCAAAAATAGAAGGCTCAGAAATGACGAAAGTGCAGTCAATGGTGGTCAAGCATACTTCGTGCAATCTTTTTATACATTTTAGTGAGTCATCACCCATCATATGCATGACAAGCATATTTTAACCAAGTCATAAACCAGTTAGTAAGGAGGGACTTCGAATACATGATCAAGGTTGGAAACAATAACCACATTACACATGGATGCACATTAAAGATTGCTTGTTGTAAATAATATGTGGTTAACCGAATACTCGTTAATAATAAGCCTAGTATTTGTACAACTATAGGAGTACAAGTTATTTCTTTAGAATATTTAGCGTACACATTGAGTTGAATTGTTAAATTGAACATGCATATGTTGGGTATGAGTCTTACGACATGCAGATGTCATGGAGTGGATATCTGTTGGAAAATGTCATACTTAGAAACTGTTGGGTAGCTATGACATCAGTATCGGTTGCATGTTTTCCTTGATAAACTGAATCACAATTCAGTTTTCCAGAATACAGTTAAATTGGCATGGACGACTTTGTTAATCCCAATCAAATACTGTTGAAAGAATCACGAACATCATTGAGAGCTCAAAGAACAGTAGCATGAAAGTAGCAGACACATATTATTAACCACGAGCTTTCATTTATTCATTTTACCTGGTTTCCTCTTTTCACTTTATTTGACATGTTCTATATTTTCAGCCAACTAACAAAGGAAGGAATGAAGGTAAATATATAAGGCTGATGAAAAGTACTTGAAGAAACAATTTACAACTGTCTACGTAGGTCATAAAAAATGATGTACGTGCTCAGAAGAATTGTTGGTCTGTTTTGGTTCCATTTTCTAAAACTCTCGGTTATTCCTAATCCACAATTCATTCTTGTATTTGTTGAGGGAGACATGGTTTCACTAGCACAATAATTTGTGGGATACCTTATTAATAGCTAACCAGCATGTACATGCATGCCTCCTCAAGTTCAATATTGAGATTCTTACAAACTAAGGACAGTACTTCAAGACACTGTTTTCAAGCATTTCTTACTAGTTACTAATGAAACAACTTATGATAAAAGATACGTTCGATGTTTAATGAGCAGGGGAAATTCTATACAATTATGAGGGCACAGAAAGGCATAAGTGAAAGGAGCACTACTAAAAAGGACCAAAACCCCCAACGAGGAACCAAGTCATTAAAGAAACAACCCAAAATAGTAACACCATTCATACGGAATGCATTTGCATAAGCTATTTATAAGAACTAACAGAAGTCTTGCTGAACTATCTACAAATTACGGAGTTCGTGCAATCAAATCCAGTTTGACATGAAAGACAGTTTCAATCTGATGCTTTAGTCATGGGCATCCTGCCAAGAACACACATGAAATCAAATGATGGTGGTTAAAGCAAACACGACAAAGTAATATCTATGCTATGCAGTTGCTCGCAGTGGTTTTTTGCTGATAAATATATCCATGAAACATTAGGTGCTTCTATACCTATGTACCTAATGTAAATGTTTCAATGACATCCAAGATCAACATGGCCAAATAAAGGAAAACAAGTCTTGGAGGGAGCAAACTTTCTTATCCATATTTTAATGAAACGCACAAAATGCCATCCATCCCTATGCATTTCACATTCTTGTGTCTTCCTCGTCAACGGAAAGAACCAACACAACCTCAATATCCTCATCAGTTGAAAGAACCAAAACCTCAAAAAGGATGAATAAGCTAAGTTGACATTTTCTATACGACCTTGTTTGGATGTAAATTATATATACACTAAGAAAGTGCATAAGCATTAGTTTTCGTCGGCAAATGTTGTTGATACGATTTCTAATGGACCCAACCAGAAGGCCAACAATGTATATCAACAACTTAAACCTCTTCAGTTCTACACCTTTATACACTTACAAGAATTGTGATTCCAGAAAAATGAAAACTAATATGAACAGAAAATTATTATGCACATCGTTTATCTCATGCAAGGCACACGGTATTTCAAAGTAAGGACAATATCTCCAGTAAGTTTGGGACATGGTATTTTATATAAATGGACAATCTCTGTGGAACACTGGAAAGAGTTTTGTAAATAGATGAAGATTTGCTATGCTTCCAAGAAACAAATGAAAATTTGTGAGATACAGCCTACAAGTGAAAAATAGGGTTAGAGACTTATGTGATATGAGTGTCATAAATTTGATACATACTCTTAAGCTCTTTCGAAACTATAAAAAAATTGGTTTCCATAATGCTAAGGAAAATTTAGGAATTGTCAGACTAATTTCATTACAGAATTATTAACTTTTCATAATAAAATTATTTATACAAATCGTATATATGAAAAATAATTAATCACATGGTTATGATCTTGTTACATTTATTATATATGCAATAATACATATTGTTAAATGTAGATATGCATATGTATGAACAAATGTTCGTTGACACAGATTAAGTATATATATTATATTATAACAACATTTGCTACATTACATATACTGTTGAAGCTTCACCTTCGCAATGCCTTGTATGTAATCCATGAATAACATCAAGGAAATTTTATGTTTTGTGTTAAATTTAATCTTTCAACTTTTGTAAATTTCTAGACGAGGTTGAGTTGTCTATATCCTTAATCGTCACTCTCATTCTAAGTGTGAAAACATACCAACTTTTTCTTATTATTATATAAACAAATTTCTCTCTAGGTCTTGAAAGAATTTTAGGCGTGTATCAAATTATGGCTAATTTGCGCTTTAATACACTAAGTATTCCCGATTGCAACTTGTTACCCTAAACTATCAAAACTAACAATATGCTGCCCTAAACTTTCATTTGGCACTTAAATCCCTCAACTTTAGCCAATTTCAACTTGTGAACCTACACCCATAAAAGTAAAAATAAATAGACCATTCCAACCCCGTCTCTTCTAGCTGCCTAACCCACACCGTAATTTGCTACTTACTCCCTCTCATGGCTACCCCCTCTCATGTCCTGAAAAGCTTTTGTGCAATACGGTTTCTCTTTTTTTCTTTCTTTTTCTGCTCTTTTTTTTTAAATGCATGCCTTATCTGTGTAAACAACAGGAAATAGGTTTGAAATATCGAATGTATAGTAAATACCCTCTTGGACCATGTTTAAAAATCTCTTGAACTGAACTGTTACACAATGGGCTAGCAATGCATATTAAGTCAACCTAACAAATAAAACAGCCACTCGATCACCCAAAGAAACCTCATAAATATGATGTAAAGAGAAAAGAAAAACTACTTATAGGTATTTGACTCGTTTGTTGCATATATAACTCCAAACAAGAGCAGGAAGACAACAACAAAATAATGCCAAATTTTACACTAAGTTACCTAAAAGATTCAGTAGTACCTCTTGATAATAGATTAGCAATGGAATTTAACCTTCCAAATGCTTTGTAGATTTGATAGTCTTTAATAGGAAGTGCAATATGCACGGACCATTTATTAGATTGGAACCTACAAATCCTACTGAAATGGCCCATGCTCTTGTATTGAATGAGGGGTAGAAATTGGATCATTAGGTCAACACAATCTCAGCTCCAGATCTTCTTTTCCAGGTATGCATGATAGAAAAGGATCTGAAAGAAAACATGGAGGCCTGAAAACCCTTTTGGGTTTGGTAGAAACTGATAAAGTTTGAATAAGAAAACCATTATCACCTATTAGATATCTGATCTTCGCTATCGCTAGTAGCAATATATCTCTCAGATATTTCATAATTCAACTTCAGCTAAATTTAATCTAGGACCACCTGTTCTGGATTCACAATCTATTTTATGAAACCAATGAAACTCTGTTATACATACAAGAATATTCCTTTCTGGAATAATATCGTGGTTTTTCTATCAGAACGAGGATTCAAGAGACTAATGAATGGATTGCTGGAAATTGCCAAGATTGTGTCACTGACATTGAAATGAGAAGCTCATGATGGTATGACCAAAAGCAATCAATAATGGTCAAGCATAAACAGAAGCAGGGGTGACTGGGAAGTCTAAAGAGAGGAAAGTGAAGTTCACGAATACTTAAAAGTTCATTTCTTTTACAAAGAACTACATACTGATGGTGACCATATGATGTCGGTAGAGCTTATCAGAATTTTCACAGACATGTTTATGTCTCCTCTCCTGTTTCTTTCTGTCTCAAAGCTCTAGCTCTTGGTTATGGTTTTCTCTCCTGTTTCAATTATCGCACATCCCTTGGTTATGGTCTTCTCGCCGTTTCTATTTATCGCACAACCCTTGAAAAATTAAATAACTAGCCAGGAATAAGTTTAACGAATACTATTTAACCCCAATCAACTTGTTCATGGAGTGCAATGCATGTAGAAGAAATCCCAACTAAACATAGACGGGCACACGTGGGATGGGCCCAATTAGACATTGCATCAAAGTGAAGCAACGTATAACAACCTACCTTACTCGTACTTACTGAACTTTTTTGTGATGGAGAAACCATCTAGAAAGGCTAAGAATACAAGAAAAACATAATCAACTTCAGCGTCCTCAATGCCGGAAGACCCCATTATTTGAGGTAAGGGCAATTAAAATCAGAAAAGGTACAAGTATTACAGTACTTACCATGAAGGGAAATTCATTAGAACATCGGGGAAATTGATGGCTACACAACTAATAATGGCAACAACGGACTCGTGGAAATCATCCGAACAATTCATTGAACTAGTATAAATAGCACAAATAACAACAATTAATAAACAGGAAGGGGGGAAGAACCATAATTTATGTTCAATGTATCCCGTGGAGTCTTGCACAAACGCACAAATGCGAAGACATGATCGAATATGGTATTGTGATCGGCCATTGGGGAACTTTGAGGATCTGGTTCTAACTACTAGTCTAAACTAGAACTTGAGCTTCAAAAGAAAATGGACAAACAGGAAGGAAAGCTCACCCGAACGAGAATACGGAGCCATCGGCCCTCTCCATCCAACGCAGTGCCCAGCATGCATTGCAGCTGGCACGAACGGAGACCCATTCCTCGCCGAGGAAACAGGATCAGCCCCTGCATTCCTCTCAGCCTCCGCGGGAGCCTCCAAATCAATAACCTCGTAGCAGTACAAGTTACTCGCTCCTCGAACCGCCGACCTCTTGGCCTCTCCCGTAACCCCGAATGCCACATTCTCAACATCGACTGGCGGGCTCTCGTTTATGTCGATCAATTTCCCTTTCACTTCCTTCCCAGAATCATTCTAAGAACAAAAAATTTGTCCATCAACAAACATAAAGAATCCAAAACTTCAAAAAAAAAAAAAAAGAACATCTCCAATTTTCTTACAACATCTCGAGTCAAGTTCAACTGGGTCCAGTAGAGACGGTGGAGCTCGCGAACCTAAACATGGCAACACACAAATATTAGGGGAAATCACTAATAAAAGAAATAAGTCTAGAGAAAGGAAGAGAGTAAAGGACCTGGCTCCTAAAAATGATCTCGTGCTGAAGAATTCCGCGGCGGAGGGCCTCCTTCGCCGGCTCCGGCTCGAAGAGCCGGTTCAGGTCAAGATCGTCGCTCGTCAGCATCATCACACTCGCTCCTCCTCAAATCAAGAACCAAGGTCTCTTCTTCTCCATGCAATTAAACCTATACTCCATTTTTTTTTTGACAACCAACAACGAAGAAAGAGATGTAGACATGGGCCAAGTGAGAGTGAGTCGACCAAAAAAGAAAACGAAGGGAGAAGGAATCTGAGGAAATAAAATCTAACCTTTTTGGGAAAAGAAGGAGGAGGAGGAAGAGAGGGATCGGAATTATTGGGTTTCAGAAACTTTTGTTTCCAAAACCCAATAAAAAGAAAAGAGAGGAAGAAAGAAAGGGAGTGAATGATGAGAGAGGAAAGGAGAGCAGTGACGCGACCAGTTGGCACTGCAAGAATCTGCAACGGGACTGCTACTGCTATTCCCATTCTTATTCGTATTAATTAATTTTGAGGAGTCCAAAAACTCCTCCATGCTGAGTGTAACCAATCTATCTGTGGCTTGGATGTCCCATTTTGCCCCCTCCTACTTTTGTTTCTTTCCTCTTTGGTCTCTTTCAATGAGAGGGACCAAGATTTGCAAATATATATACACACAATATATTATTTACTTGGTTTACTAAATTATTATGTTTCTTTGACCAATGTTTTCTTTTATTTAATAGAAAGTTTGATTTTGTTAAGAATTTTGTTAGGTGCAGAATGTTTAAAGCAGGGTGGGGCATGACCACAGGCTGTCATATGGGCCGGGTCGGGCCTGCCCGATTCTTTTGTGTGATCGGATTTGACTGGGCTTGGGCGGACCAATCTGGTTAGACGATTCGTCCGGTCAAGGTCAAGCTCAGAGAGAAAAATCTAAATCCAACTCGGCTCACAATCTGGTAAAAACTAGATCGGCGGATCAGGTTCGGGCTGTAATGCCCTGAATCCGTTGCGGAGCACGGTGCGGGCTAGCGGCCGAATGGCCGAGTCGGATGGGAATTGGGAAAACTTTACCAGGATCGCGGGATAATAAATTGAGATCCTTTCCTCGTTATGGATTGGACTCTTTTGAAATGATGCCCAAGATGCAGTGGCGCGCGTCTTGGGGAAAGAGTTCTATATAAGAGTCGCTTGCCCCGAGACCGTTGCCCTGCTGGTTTTCGATGTCGCTTTTGCTGTTGGCTTTTGTGTGCGTTTTCGTGATTGTTTTCGATGAATGTTTTCATGGATTTACTTTCACCGTCTACGTATTTCATATCGAATAACTGAGAGAAAGAGAAGAAGTATGCTGACCAGACGTTGGTGCCAATGCAGGTGCTAACGCGGTGAACCTCGGGTGACATTGCGTGGAAGACCTCTTTCTCTTGGCAATTCACCAACAAGTGAGTGGCTTTGATCCTTCGACGATCCTTGATCTTCGCGCATAACAATGGTAGACTTGTTATTGCGTTCGGTGCTTAATAAAAGATGCCTAGTAATAATGTGGAAAAGATAATGAAAGATAAATTATCACATGGCTAGGTTTATGTTGTAAATCGAATGATGCTCGTATGCTATATGAATTGTTTAACAGGTGATGCAAAGACCCAAGTATTGGGCGGTAAGTATATCGGACTTCGGTTCGAAAGAATGAGTTAAACATGAATAGTCCCTTGGTTGGATGAACGAATATACGAGCCTATGGCTCAAAGTAAGATGGGAAAATGGCAAGATGAAATGAGAACTATGAATATGTGTGGAAGATGCTATTATCATGCATGTCGTGTCTCTTATTAGTTAAGTTGCATTGCATGCATGGTCATGGACAACTTGTATACAAGGTAGTTCCTCGAACGGTACTCCGAGGCCACGGAACCGATTCGGCCTAGGAGGAACGCCGTGCTGAAGTAGTAGCACAGTGCTGAAGTAGTAGCACGGTCTTTCGGGAACCTTCCGGATGGGCTAGCTACCCACCGATGAAGGGGAGCCGTCCGACCAAGATGTCCCAGATGGCGTGTAGTCAGTGACCTTCATATAGACAGGTGGCATAGCTAACATTGTCTTATGCAGGCAGAGTAAGTGGTATTCATAAATATGTACAGGGATGGCTATCGACCGTGGGTAAGATTCACCAAATTGGTGATCAATATGAACTGCTTATGTTAGAACAACATGAATTGCTTATGTTTCTAACATCACTGTATGCTTCTTATATTTCTCATCAAATATATGAATTGTTAATGGACCCTAAGGCAAGATAGAAAGAATACAAATCAATAGTGAACATTCATGTAATTTTACTACTGTTGATTTATGGTGAGATTGGTTACGGCCACTCACCAGTACATATGTGGCAATGTACTGACCCTCGTCTCCACAGGTGCCGGGAACCTAGTGGATAATCATAGACGCTGAAGGCTTGCTGTCCGACTCTTTAGAAGCTTCGTACATCTTGAAGTTTCCACTTGAAGAAGAAGGCATTTTGCTGAAGGTGGTTATTGCTGCATTATTAATAAAGGGATATGATGTATGGAACAAGTTGTATCTCATTTCAATATTTCTGCAATGTTGTAGCCAAGTTTGGCCTTTCACCTCGGCTGTTTGAGAGCCTTATGTTTATGCAATGTAATTTCAAAGATATCAATAAAGAACTATTTCAGATCATATCTGTGTTGCCAAAACTTCTTTATCATCCGCTGCGAATCTCTATTCAAAATGTCTTTTTTATAAAAAGGAACACGAGCACGCCTTGTACAAGTGCAATTCCAGACTTGTACGGCATCACGCCTTAGCGAGGACGAACGATTCGGCGTGAATCTAAGCGGAGGCGAACGATTCCCGAATCGGGGCGTGACAGTTTGGTATCAGAGCACGGCTTTACATCCTTGGAAATTTCTTGGTTTTAAAGATTTCGAAAATGACACAAGCTTTATTGCTTCTCGAACAACTTTGGTTTTAAATGTCCCGAAATGAGATGTTCCATACAATAAGTCCATAAATATATTATGAGACTAACAAGCTCCTCTGTTTTGCAGAGATGACAAAGGCGGGTGCGACAAACAACGCGAGTAGCTCAAGGGTGGTAGCCTCAACCGACCCTATGGAGAGGATGCTGGCTATGATGGAGAGCCAGCAGAGGCAGAACGCGAAGCAATTCGAGGCCCAACAAAAGCAGCTAGATACCCTGCAACAGTTGGTCCGAACAGTGGTGAACAATGGGGCTCAAGGTACTCCAGTCTCCCGAGAGAGCGAACTAGTGGAGGCAGAGGAACCCCCGGCGGCTAAGAAAACCACTGCTGTGGCCGACATTACAAAGTTTAAGAAGATCTGTAACAAAGAATTCAAAGGGACAGAAGAAGCCACCATTGCTATGGATTGGCTAGTTGAAGTAGAAGATCACCTGGAAGCTTTAGGTATTGTTGGATCCAAGAGGGTCTCGTGTGTGAAACTACTGCTGGTTTCCAATGCACACTACTGGTGGCAAAGTCAGAAAAGAATTCTAGCGGGAGTGAATGGAACAACGAAAATCACTTGGCTGATGTTCCGCGAGGCATTTCTGGCTCAGTACTTCTCTTCGACCGAGCAGCGAGCTAAGGAATTGGAGTTCCAGAAGCTCGAACAGGGGAACATGACGGTGAAGGAGTATGAGGCAGAGTTTTCTAGACTGTCTCAGTATGCGATCACGAAGTTTACTGACGAAGCATCTAAGGCTCGTCGGTTTGAGCAGGGCTTGAGGCCTGCTCTGAAGGCTCAAGTTGTGGTTCAGAAATATAAGACCTTTCAGGAGTCTTATGAGCACGCAAAGGAATTGGACCCACACTATCCTGCGACGGCGCCAGTGCAAGCGTCGGTGCAGAATCTGCATAACAAGAGACCGAACAACGGGGGCAGATATGAGGCGCCTAAGCGTCAGAACCACGGTGGCTTTCAACGACCCAACCAGGGTGGACCATTCTGCAACAAGTGCCGCAACAAAGGGCACTTTGCTAACGAATGTCAGGTGCTAGAGGGTGGATGCTTCAAATGTGGTCGCATGGGCCACGGATTCAGAGACTGTCCAGGGAGGGGCCACCAGAACCCTCCGAGGCAGCAGCATCACCAACAATATCAACAGAATCGTGGACAGGCACCACAACCTCCTCAGCCACAACAGAATCAGAGGCCCAGTGCCCAGGGCCGAGTCTTTGCATTGACTCAGGAGGAAGCATCATTTGCATCAGATACTGTCGTGACAGGTATATTGTTATTTAATGGCATTCCTGCACGTACTTTATTTGATTCTGGTGCTTCACATAGTTTTATATCTAAAGACTATGTTAAGGAACATGAAATAAAAATGACAATGTTGGATATGTACCTTAGTGTTAGTACTCCATCAGGAGTGGAGATGCCTACTAACATGATGTGTAGGGATGGTTACATATGTATCGGGAAGAGAAGGCTACCATTAGATGTAGTCGAGCTAGATATGAAAGATTTTGATATCATTCTGGGAATGGATTGGTTAAGTGCATGTTGTGCGACGATCGACTGTGCGAAGAAGCGAGTTATGTTTCGCCTACCTGGAGGAACAGAATTCTCTTACTCGGCCAGTTCATCGGCGAAGGCTTCGATGGTGATTTCAGCTACTACGGCCCGGCGATTGCTTCATTCTGGCTGCGAAGGGTACCTTGCTTCTGTTCGAGACACACGCAAGAATGGTGCAGACTCAGCTAACACTGAAGTCGTGGCAGAATTTCCTGATGTGTTTCCTGACGAGATACCCGGAATGCCTCCGGACCGAGAGATTGAATTCACTATCGATACATTTCCAGATGCTCGTCCGATCTCAAGGGCACCATACAGAATGGCGCCTGCTGAATTGAAGGAACTCAAAGTACAGCTACAGGAATTATTAGACAAGGGATACATCAGACCCAGTGTTTCACCATGGGGTGCTCCGGTGCTATTTGTGAAGAAGAAAGATGGATCGATGCGGCTGTGCATCGACTACCGCGAGCTAAACAAAGTTACAATTCGGAACCAGTACCCGTTGCCTCGAATAGACGACCTCTTCGATCAGTTGCAAGGGGCGTCTGTATTTTCAAAGATTGATCTTCGCTCAGGCTACCATCAGTTAAAGATCAAACCAGATGATATTTCTAAGTCCGCATTCCGAACCAGATACGGACACTATGAATTCTTGGTCATGCCCTTCGGACTGACCAACGCCCCTGCCGCTTTCATGGATATGATGAACAGAGTCTTCCGGCCCTTTTTGGATAAATTTGCGGTCGTGTTCATCGACGACATCCTAATCTACTCGAAGAACAGAGAAGACCATGCAGAACATGTGAGGACAGTGTTACAGACTCTACGGGACAATCAGCTCTATGCCAAGCTGAGCAAATGTGAGTTTTGGATGAGTAGCGTGTCGTTCCTAGGGCACGTTATCTCGGCGGAAGGTGTGTCCGTTGACCCAAAGAAAATTGAAGCCGTAGTGGATTGGAAGCAACCCACGTCGGCGAGCGAGATCCGAAGTTTTCTCGGCTTGGCAGGCTACTACAGGAAGTTTGTCAAGGATTTTTCAAAAGTGGCAGCGCCTCTAACTCGACTAACCCAGAAGGGAGTTGCATTCGATTGGACTGATGAGTGCGAGGCTTGCTTTCAAAATCTGAAACAACGTCTCGTATCAGCTCCAATCCTTACACTTCCAGACGGCGTCGAGGGATTCCAGATATACAGCGATGCGTCCGGATTGGGTTTGGGATGTGTGTTGACTCAGAGAGGGAAAGTGATATCTTATGCCTCGAGACAGCTTAAGCCGCACGAGAAAAATTATCCAACGCATGATTTGGAATTGGCAGCGATAGTGTTTGCATTGAAATTGTGGAGGCACTACTTATATGGAGTGGCTTGCGAGATCTTCACCGATCATAAAAGCCTGAAGTACATCTTTACTCAAAAAGATTTAAATTTGCGGCAAAGACGTTGGTTGGAGCTTATAAAAGATTATGACTTGACGATCGCGTACACCCCAGGAAAAGACAATGTGGTGGCGGACGCGTTGAGTCGAAACTTTGTGGGATCACTCAGTGTTGACAAACGAATACTGGAGGAATTAGAAAGTATGGGAATTGAGCTCCAGATTCGTGGCCGAAATGCAAAATTGGCTCAACTTCAACTTGAGCCGAGTTTGTTAGAAAAGATAAAGACGGCACAGAGGACAGATGAGTTCTTGATTAAGATTGGCAGAATAGTGGAAAAGGGTGAAGCCAGCGACTTCACCAGGCACGAGGATGGATCATTGCGACTCAAGGGGAGGCTATGTGTCCCGAAGGATGAAGAACTCCGGAAAGAAATCTTGACAGAGGCCCATTATGCCAAGTATTCTTTGCATCCGGGAAGTACAAAAATGTATAAAGATTTGCGCACGACCTTCTGGTGGCACGGCATGAAACGAGATGTGGCCCTCTTTGTCTCGCGATGCTTAGCGTGTCAACGAGTCAAAGTGGAACACCAGAGGCCCGGCGGGGAGATGCAGAACCTCGCGATCCCAGAATGGAAATGGGATCATATAACCATAGATTTTATAGTTGGCTTGCCGAAGACGCAGCGGGGGAATGATGCAATTTGGGTCATCGTTGATCGATTAACCAAATCTGCACATTTTCTCGCAATGAAAACCACATGGAGCGTCGACCGGTTGGCTCAGCTATACGTGGATGAAATCGTCCGACTGCATGGAGTGCCAGCATCAATAGTGTCGGATCGGGATGGGCGATTTGTATCGCGTTTCTGGGTCAGTTTGCATGCTGCCATGGGAACACAATTGAAATTTAGTTCTGCATACCATCCTCAAACCGATGGTCAGACCGAGAGGGTGAATCAGATACTTGAAGACATGCTTCGGCTTTGTGCTATTGATCTGAAGACTAGTTGGGATACTCACTTGCCGCTAGCAGAATTTGCCTACAATAACAGTTACCAGTCAAGTATAGAAATGGCCCCGTATGAAGCACTGTACGGGCGAAGGTGTCGGTCTCCGATTTGTTGGGATGAAGTCGGTGAACGACAGGTACTTGGTCCGGAGATGGTGGAACAGGCCGTCGAGAAGGTCCGCATGATTCGGGAGAAGTTACGTGTGGCGCAAAGTCGGCAGAAGAGTTATGCGGATACTCATCGACGACCATTGGAATTTATGGTGGGCGATCACATATTTCTGAAGGTGTCACCGATGCGCGGAGTTATGCGATTCGGTGCGAAGGGGAAGCTAAGTCCGAGATTTGTTGGCCCGTTTGAAATTCTTAAGCGAGTCGGCCCTGTTGCCTATCAGATCGCGCTGCCACCGGCATTGGATGGAGTGCACGATATCTTCCATGTTTCCCAACTACGGAAGTATGTACATGATCCAAGCCACGTGGTAGACTTCGGTCCGTTAGGGCTAAAAGCTGACTTGTCTTATGTGGAGGAACCCGTGCAGATCTTGGATAGGAAAGATAAAATCTTGCGGAACCGAGTTGTTTCTTTGGTTCGAGTGCTTTGGCGAAATCATTCCGTCGAAGAGTCGACATGGGAACTTGAGGCAGAGGTGAAGGAAAAGTTTCCTTCGTTGTTTGACCTAGGTGGGTTTGTGTTTAAGTTTCGAGGACGAAACTTTTTGTTAGTGTATTAATATGTAATGCCCTGAATCCGTTGCGGAGCACGGTGCGGGCTAGCGGTCGAATGGCCGAGTCGGATGGGAATTGGGGAAACTTTACCAGGATCGCGGGATAATAAATTGAGATCCTTTCCTCGTTATGGATTGGACTCTTTTGAAATGATGCCCAAGATGCAGTGGCGCGCGTCTTGGGGAAAGAGTTCTATATAAGAGTCGCTTGCCCCGAGACCGTTGCCCTGCTGGTTTTCGATGTCGCTTTTGCTGTTGGCTTTTGTGTGCGTTTTCGTGATTGTTTTCGATGAATGTTTTCATGGATTTACTTTCACCGTCTACGTATTTCATATCGAATAACTGAGAGAAAGAGAAGAAGTATGCTGACCAGACGTTGGTGCCAATGCAGGTGCTAACGCGGTGAACCTCGGGTGACGTTGCGTGGAAGACCTCTTTCTCTTGGCAATTCACCAACAAGTGAGTGGCTTTGATCCTTCGACGATCCTTGATCTTCGCGCATAACAATGGTAGACTTGTTATTGCGTTCGGTGCTTAATAAAAGATGCCTAGTAATAATGTGGAAAAGATAATGAAAGATAAATTATCACATGGCTAGGTTTATGTTGTAAATCGAATGATGCTCGTATGCTATATGAATTGTTTAACAGGTGATGCAAAGACCCAAGTATTGGGCGATAAGTATATCGGACTTCGGTTCGAAAGAATGAGTTAAACATGAATAGTCCCTTGGTTGGATGAACGAATATACGAGCCTATGGCTCAAAGTAAGATGGGAAAATGGCAAGATGAAATGAGAACTATGAATATGTGTGGAAGATGCTATTATCATGCATGTCGTGTCTCTTATTAGTTAAGTTGCATTGCATGCATGGTCATGGACAACTTGTATACAAGGTAGTTCCTCGAACGGTACTCCGAGGCCACGGAACCGATTCGGCCTAGGAGGAACGCCGTGCTGAAGTAGTAGCACAGTGCTGAAGTAGTAGCACGGTCTTTCGGGAACCTTCCGGATGGGCTAGCTACCCACCGATGAAGGGGAGCCGTCCGACCAAGATGTCCCAGATGGCGTGTAGTCAGTGACCTTCATATAGACAGGTGGCATAGCTAACATTGTCTTATGTAGGCAGAGTAAGTGGTATTCATAAATATGTACAGGGATGGCTATCGACCGTGGGTAAGATTCACCAAATTGGTGATCAATATGAACTGCTTATGTTAGAACAACATGAATTGCTTATGTTTCTAACATCACTGTATGCTTCTTATATTTCTCATCAAATATATGAATTGTTAATGGACCCTAAGGCAAGATAGAAAGAATACAAATCAATAGTGAACATTCATGTAATTTTACTACTGTTGATTTATGGTGAGATTGGTTACGGCCACTCACCAGTACATATGTGGCAATGTACTGACCCTCGTCTCCACAGGTGCCGGGAACCTAGTGGATAATCATAGACGCTGAAGGCTTGCTGTCCGACTCTTTAGAAGCTTCGTACATCTTGAAGTTTCCACTTGAAGAAGAAGGCATTTTGCTGAAGGTGGTTATTGCTGCATTATTAATAAAGGGATATGATGTATGGAACAAGTTGTATCTCATTTCAATATTTCTGCAATGTTGTAGCCAAGTTTGGCCTTTCACCTCGGCTGTTTGAGAGCCTTATGTTTATGCAATGTAATTTCAAAGATATCAATAAAGAACTATTTCAGATCATATCTGTGTTGCCAAAACTTCTTTATCATCCGCTGCGAATCTCTATTCAAAATGTCTCTTTTATAAAAAGGAACACGAGCACGCCTTGTACAAGTGCAATTCCAGACTTGTACGGCATCACGCCTTAGCGAGGACGAACGATTCGGCGTGAATCTAAGCGGAGGCGAACGATTCCCGAATCGGGGCGTGACACGGGCCGAGTGCGGGTTGGCCCGCTTTTTCTTTCAAGAAAAAAAAATCCAAAAAAATGTTAGGCTTTGGCTTTGGCTTTGGCTTTGGCTTTGGACTTTGACCATTAAAACTAGTAAGGAAAAAAAAATTTATTTAATTTTTTTTAATATATGATATTTGCGTTGCGTTTGAACTTTCAAGCTATTTTCAAGTTTTATTTGTGATACCACATCAAAAATATAAATTACATATCTAACAATAATACATATATTAAAAATTGATACATCAGAGTTGCGACTAATAATAAATAAAATAATAAGTACAGAAGAATTGTTGCAGCTAACTTTTCAAACTCACACATGATAATTGTTACTATCTAAGTTTCTAGTACTAATAACTAAATAAATTTAAGAGAAATTTTGTGTTGTCCATCACTTATTTTACCATAATTTAAGATGCACCCCATTGAGTTACCATAATGCATGAAACCTCCCATTTTTAAAGAAAGTCGTCGATGACTAATAGTTAACTCCTTTGACCTACATAAATAAAAAAAGAAATTTTTTGAGTTGCATCCCATTTAGTTTACCATAATTAAAAGTACACGTCATTTATTTGAGGATATTTTGGTCATAATTTAAGGTGCATCATACTTAAATGGGGATCAAAAGAGTCTATTGTTACCTTATTGATGATTTACATTAAAAGTTGAGGGCTTCATATATTATGGTAGTTCAAGGATGCACCAAGTGGGGGACAACTCAAATTTTTTCTAAATAGTCATTTCTTCAAGACAATACAAGGTAATAGATACAATTGATTGGATGTCACGTAATATTTTTGCCACAGCTAGGTGTCCATTTGGTTCTATGCATTGAACAAAAGTTGCACGCTATAGTCTTCTATATGTATTATTCTCATTAAAACTCTGCTAAAGTTGTGTCAAATTTATGAACTTAGCCAATTTTGATTCACTCATCCATAGCTTACATACGATGAGGTTACATGTGTTGAGAACTTTGTACTACTTTATATTGTTTGGTTGAGATTGCTGATATTGCAGTTGCTGAAATGTTGTTCATTTTTACGGCAGTGAAAAATAATCTATTTCGACGAATATAACACGAGATGTTTATAAGTGCTACAAGAGATTTAAAAAAAAATTGTTGTGCTAAATTTAGATAAATTAAGTTATATTTATAAAAAAAATCGGGTGCCAAATCACCACAAATTCTATTAGAATATAGTCATTATATGGATATTTTAATCATTTTAGTAAATGACTAAAATGTCCATTATTAACGTTCAAAATGATTAGAAATGAGAGTATTTTTTATAATAAAAATATCTCCCAAAAGATCAAATTATTTTTAAAATTGTTGTTGAAGGATTTTTTTTTTTACCAAAATATCTTCTAATGTTTTAATAATGATTAATAGGGGGTAAAATGGAAAACACCCCTTCCAATTGATGAATTATAGGCACAAGATGGGTGGGGTAGGACCGGATCTGACCGGACTAATAGACCGAGTCGGATCGGACCGTGTCGACTAAATTCAAGGGTAAACCCCCTGACCCAACCCGGTAGGCGAGTTTGCCCGAGTTAGGAGGAAGAGAACCCAGTCCGACCCATATGGAGAAGTCAGTCGGACCTGACCAGACTGATTCATTGACCGGAGTCGACGACGGTTTTGATCAGGCAAACCTAGATCGGAATTCTGAGAGACACTCACAACACCTTGATTATGATTCCCGAGTAAAATTAAACTTGAAACATCCCACAAATTTGATATCAGAAAGTTTGTAGTTTATAAAAGTCAATGTATACACTTTTACTGCAAATCCATTTCACCAAACAAGTTCCGAATGTATACACTTCTACTGCAAATCTATTTTACCAAACAAGTCCCGAATGTGAGTTTAAGGATCTGGATTTTTTAAAAAAAAAAGTTTGTATCATCGTTGGATGGTGCAGGTTCTCTTTTTAAAATCTGAAAGTTGATTTGTACATACTTTGAGAAATAAGGCAAATGGAGATTAAAAAAAAATTCCCAAAGTGTCTTAGTGTACTACTGTACTTTGTTGTTAAAATATTAAATTTGGTTGTCCTTCTTCAATTGTCTACGAGACTCACATAATGATTATTTATTATGAATTATTTTATGTTTGTTATATTCCTTCCAATAGGAAAGGGCCGAAATACTATTTAGGAAAGGCTATTCATTAAGGCCTCGTTTGGTTTGTTAACACTTAACACTTTGTTTGGAAATTTTTGTGGGGAAAGAGAAAAATTTGAGGGTAAGAACAATGGAGAAGAGTAAAATGGAAGTAAAATTAATTTTTTCTTCCATTGTTTGGATGGACAAAAAGTAAGAATTTTTTTTTTAAAATTTTAAATTTATTTATTTATGGATAGAGATATAATTGTTAGTGTCGAGGCACAATTTTCGATGGAAAGTTCTGAAACTGAAACAATTGTACACACAACGTTTCAAATGCAGCACCTTAAAGAAGATGTGCAACAGAGATCCTGGAGGATTCTGAATTACGAGGATATAAAAAGATTCCACGTAATACACAAAAAATCTAAAGAGACTTTGTGCAAGCAACTATCGGCAGTAGAGCTTCTAAAAAGAAGTTACTGTAAAAGGCAACAGCAGCGATGACAGGCGAGAATGAGATGCTGGGGTGAATGAACCACCGTTGCTCAAAACTTTATTCGCCCCCACACGAGCACGAACAGCTTCCAGGAACCAGCAAGTTCACGAAGAATTTCTGGAACGCTCGTAAGTCAATATTTGAGACTTGAACGGGCTTCCTGGACTTAACAGACTCCCTCAACTCTCTTCTTGGTGCATCTTTCAAAGGAGGCCAAGGGGCTCTATTTATAGAGTGGAGTTGAGACTTCACCTCTTCTCCTATCCGATGTGGGACTAAAATACCAATACTCAAAAATAGAGTTTGATATTTTAGATCATCCCACAATCAGTATAGAAGTGTGCCAGTCCACGTCTATCCCCCGAACACTTCCGTGCATGCACGAGACATCCTGGAGTCCGTGTCCGAGTCCGAGTCCGAGTCCGCACAACAAAAATTAACTTGCATCCTTATTGGATTTAATCCTTTTTCCTTCTAGGAAAATACTTCCACATGGCACAAACTTGTGCCCCACTATACCTTATGTGCACACCTCAATACAAGAAATACATTATATTGAGATACTCACCATTTGGTGTAGCCGATGTGGGACTATCTTTTCTAGTCCAAAGGCAAAAATACCAACAATTCCCCACATATCTCAATATATGGGTTGAGCGTTCCCCACAGTTACTGTCCATCATGCAGTAGGAGAGATGTCGCTACGACTTGAATCTTCCCGCATAGGTTAAATAACAGCATGATACAAGAATGGACTAAGCCTTGAATTCTGCACCATAACTGCAATTTTTTCTACTCACATAATGACATCAACTGTGCTTCTGGCCGCACATTGAAGGCCTTGTGCCAGCCTGGTTTCAGTGTATAATTTTTGGGCGTCTACAAGTTTACCCTCAAGAGACGGCCTGATATCTCTGTCCATACACTATAGGTGAGTTCTTTATAAAGAGTCATGGCATGAAGCATTGCGCTTCTTTGCGATGCTACGTCGCTATGACATGGCTTAAAGCCGAGGCTTTACCCCACATGGGTACCTCATCGTAGTGTCATACTACTGTAGCATGAGGTCACAGGCCTCTTTGTAGTGCCAAACTACCCAGCATGAAGTCTTGCGCTTCCGTGTGGTGTTACGCCGCTATGACATGGCTCGCAAAGCCGAGACTTTACCCTATCTGATACCTCTTCGTGGTGTCATGCCACTGTAACATGAGGACATCGTCCTCTTTGTAGTGTTGTCTACTTCTCTTTATTACGATTATCATACAGCATTAGGCTACCTGCCTATTTGCGGTGCTACTCCGCTGTGACTTGGCTTGCAAAGCCGAGGTATTACCCCTACCTGGAAACCTCATAGTGGAGTCACCCCACTGTAGCATGGAGTTACACTCCTTGTAGTGCTGTGCTACCGTGCTTCCTGTAAAGCACTCCAGGCATTCACTCTGTCTGAGAACTCATTAAGGCATTTAAGCCAACCTTCCCACAGAAACCGTTTTCCGCAGAAAACAATAGTAGACAACAGTGGTTATAGGTCCGTAACCTCTCCATGTCCAATAGAACATGTACCCACCGTTCCTGATATTCTTCCGATTAGTGGTCCTCCCTTGAACCAAAAGCTAGATGCCTAGTAGATAAATCTTTGAACTAATAGCATAAAACTTTATGGTAGGAATACAATATCAGAATGCCTTCAAGCCCATTTTATAAGTTGTGTCATCGACCAGCTGGCGCTTGAGGCCCTTGATGAACGGATCCACCAGGTTCTCCTGACTCCGAACATCAATCACTGCAATAACACCTCTCTTGATAAGATCGTGTACTGCTCTGTGCTTCAACCGCACCGTTCTCTTCTTCCCGTTGAAGAGTTTATTTGATGCCACTGCTGCTGCCGCCTGGTTGTCACAGTATATCGGTATTGCCGGTATCTGAGCTCCAACCACCGGAAGATCATACATGAGCTCCCGAAGCCACTCTGCTTTATCTGCAGCAGCATCCAATGCAAAGAATTCAGATTCCATGGAGGAGCGAGATAACATAGTATGCTTCTTCGACTTCCACGATATAGCATCTCCGCCCATGGCGAATACGAATCCACCTGTGGAATACTCGCTCTCCATATCTGAACACCAGCTAGCATCACTGAAGCCTTCCACTACTGACGGATCTCCGCTGTAGAAAAGTGCATATGTCTGAGTTTTCTTGAGATATCTTATAACACGCTTCACAGCTTTCCAGTGCTCAACACCTGGATTGCTAGTGAACCGACTCAGCATTCCCACTGCAAAAGCTATGTCAGGCCTTGTGGCAGTAGTAGCGTACATCAAGCTTCCGATGACGCTAGCGTACTCCAACTGCCTGACGCTTTTCCTCGAATTTGGCTCCAGCTTCTGATCACTCCGGTACGGTGTATCAATAAAAGGAAGATCTTGATACCCGTAGCGAGTGAGCATCTTCTCAATATAATAAGATTGTGATAGCGCTATTCCAGTGCCTGTCCGGATGATCTTGAGCCCCAAGATTACGTCAGCATCCCCCAAGTCCTTTATACTGAACTTGGTCGAGAGGAATTTATTTGTCTCTGTGATGCAGCTTAAATCCGTACCTAGGATTAGCATGTCGTCCACGTAAAGACATACGATTACTCCTCTTCCGTCAGCAAACTTCGTATACACACACTTGTCTGTTTCACTGACCCTGTAGCCATTTGACCTTATCATCTTGTCAAACTTCTCATGCCACATTTTGGGAGCTTGTTTCAAACCATACAGAGACTTCATCAACTTGCATACTTTGTCTTCCAGACCTCTGACGACAAAACCTTCTGGTTGTTGCATGTAGATCTCTTCGGTCAGCTCGCCATTAAGGAATGTCATTTTCACATCCATCTGATGTATCACCAGCTTGTGTATTGCTGCTAGAGCAATTAATAATCTGATGGTTGTCATCCGAGCTACTGGAGCATAAGTGTCAAAGTAGTCGATCCCCTGCTTCTGAGCAAACCCCTTGGCCACTAGCTTGGCCTTGAACTTGTCAATGGTTCCATCTGCTTTCATCTTCTTCTTGAAGATCCATTTGCATCCGATGGGTCTTGCTCCTTCTGGCAGGTTGTCACGCCCCAGAACCAGAATACTGGAGAGCGGGGGCAGACATAGCCAGCTACGTATATGAAATGGAATCCATCTCACTATACGGTCACGGCTGTCTAGATACATGAGGGTTTAACTACAAGCCAGCAGTCTCCTAAGGTCATGAACAAGCCTATTGTCTCAATCACAAGCAAGCAATCGTAATTACAAGATGTCAGAGCACCAAATATATAATAGCAAGGCGTCCCATACATTACATATTGGATGATCATAAAGCTAGTCGTACAAAATGCCAGGACTAGCAAGAGTTTAGTCATACATGATCAACCCTAGGATCTGTCAATCATGTTACAGTCCGTAGGCAGACAGTAAATAAAGATGCAATCGAGCTAACACGTGCTCGCCGGCTAAACGCCTCAAAAGAATAATTTTTACAAATAAGTGGGAGGACAAAAAGAAATCCACTCGTTGCCAGGGTTCCGTCTAGTGGTCACCATCTGGCTGGAAGATCGGTGGATCCTCGGGAGCTGCTCCGATATCTGGCCACACAAAACCAGCTGGGTCAGACCCCAGAAAGAGCAAGTGCCACAAAGGAGACTTCACTTAGAAACTAAAACCAGCATATAGTAAGGAACATTAAAGTTAAATTATCAGAAATAACAACAATAATTGAGTACGAGGAAACCATTCAAGTAGCCAGACTACAACCCTTAAACCAAACAAGGACCGGGGTTGCAATCCTTCACCTGAATGGAAATCCGTCTCAAATACTATGGATAAGGTAATAAGACAATAAACGAAGAGAAGACACAGAACTGCTCCGGGAGCCAGGTTACAACCCTTAAACCAAACAAGGACCGGGGTTGTAACCCTTCGCCTGAACAGAACTGGACTCCTGATCTTTATTGTTAAGGCCATTATAGATAATCATGTTGCTGAAGTAAGATAGAACATGACAAGCATGGCACGGGGTACAAATAAGACAATAACCGAAGGGAAGACACAGAACTACTCCGGGAGCCAGGTTACAACCCTTAAACCAAACAAGGACCGGGGTTGTAACCCTTCGCCTGAACAGAACTGGTCCCCCGATCGTTATTGTTAAGGCAAGCATCAATAATCGTGTCTTGTCACGATCTTGCACAGGATCAGGATAAGACTAAGCTGGAATAACTTCACCCAATCAATCACGACCAATCAAAAGTACGGCTTGATACTTTAACTAGCTAGGGTTATCACAGGCCTAGTTACTAGCAAGATGCAATGAGATTATTTCAACAGCCACAAGCCCTGCAGACCATCCAAGTTATCCAGGTAGAATGTCCATTTATGAAGGATGCACCACATGACTGTGTGCTGGAAGTGTGCCCTACTCGTCGGTAGGCTACAAGTCCACTTAATGCGCCCAGATAACGGGATTGCCTGTAGCTGGAAATCTTTTCATGTCTACTGAATTATTCTAGTTTATTACTCTTAGTTAATTACAGTAGGTATCCCTGACCGTGGTAATCAGGGATCCCATCCTAGACATGATGCAAGACAATACTGGTTTAGTGTGCAAACACAATTATCCACGGTGTCCAGGTTAGTCATTCTTGTCATGTCATGTCACGTTAGCCGTCGCAACAACAATTCGAGATAATCATGTCAGGTATGCTTGTCCTGCCATGCCGTGTTCAATTATTGTTAACAAACCTATTAAATAAATTCATGATTATCAAGTTCATGTCAAAAGGCGTAAGGATATAAAATGGGCGTAAAATATCTAATAAAATATCAATATACAGGGCTATAGAAGAGCCAAGCTTAAGAAAAATAAAACCAAAGTGACATGCTGACATAAGACCAAGTCAGCCAAGGCCATACGCTCAGTGCAAAAGTCATACGCTCAGGTCAGGCTACGCTCAGGTAAGCCTACGCTCAGGTAAGCCTACGCTCACAAAGGGCAGCGTATGAGGTCCATACGACCCCTTGTCACACAAGTGAGCGTATACAAGACATACGCTCCAAAAAGGCAGCGTATGAACTTCATACGACTCCTTGTCACACAAGCGAGCGTATACGAGTCATACGCCTCCAAAAGGCAGCGTATGGACTCCATACGACTCATGGCTATCCAAGTGAGCGTATGCAAGTCATACGCTCCAAAAAGGCAGCATATGAACTTCATACGACTCCTTGTCACACAAGCGAGCGTATGCGAGTCATATGCCTCCAAAAGGCAGCGTAGGAACTCCATACGACTCATGGCTATCCAAGTGAGCGTATGCAAGTCATACGCCTCCAAAAGGCAGCGTATGGGGTCTACTGCGCTGCGCTAAAGAGCGCGCACAGCTCAGTGATGTAAGCTAAAAAGCTCGCGCACTGCTCACCGTCTTCTCCAAACAGCAGGAACTCCATGGTTGAACCCTAAGCTTCCAAAGTCCATAACTGGGTCAAAACAAGTCCAAATCCAACTTTCCAAAGGTCAAAATTGGGTAGAAGGAAATTCTCTACCACATGGAACCATCAAAACTTGAAAACAAGGGAATTTAATAGATCAAAACCATGAAAATTCGAAAATGACTAAATTCTAGATCTACAAAAATCCAAGCTTCAAAATAGAAAATGACAAGTTCTAATGTGGATTAGAAAGTTGCAAAGAAGAGGTTAGAACAATAAAAATGGTGGGTTTCTTCATGAAGCAAGATTGCACTTGCCTAGGCTAGGATTTTCTTGGTTGGTGGTGGAGAGTAATGAAGAAGAAAGGAAATAATGAGGAGAGAGAATGGGAAGAGGTTAATAAATGGGGTTGGTTGTGGTAGGTAGGGGGTTCACCCTTGGTTCATGATGAACCAAGGCTAATCAAGCCTAGCCGAACCAACCCAAGCCAACCCAAACCAAGATGAACCATGGCCAATATGAGATAAAATATGTACACGTATTCTTAAATACGTAATACGAACAACATGCATTACACAGGTCAACCAATACCCATGTGTTGTTGGAGGTGATTGAGTCAATCTCGTTGTCTATCGCCTCCTTCCAGAATACAGCTTCTCTGGTCTTCATCGCCTCATCATAGGTAAGCGGATCTGCTTCCACATGATAGGTGACGAAGTCATCTCCGAAGACTTTCGACCTCCTCGTTCGCTTAGTTGACGGCTCAGCGAGTTCTGGTTCAGCTGGTGTCTCCTTGACGATAGCTTCATCTTGGACTACTGGTTCATTAAAGACTTCTGTCTGCTTTGTACCCTCATCATTCTCCGGAAGATCCGCGAGAACAATATTATTGTGTTTTGCAAACTTGTCTTCAAAGTATTCAGCATCGCGAGATTCGATGATATGGTTTGACTCGATATCAAGAAATCTCCGAGCATCACTCTTCTCGGCATACCCCAAGAAGATCGCCTTCGTAGTCCTTGTCCCCAGCTTCTGAATCTTCAGATTCGGGAGCTTCACATAAGCCAGACACCCCCACACTCGAATGACATTCAAGTTAGGTCTGACTTTAAACCAGAGTTCATGAGGAGTTATGTCGGAAGTTGCATATGACACTCTGTTCAGAATAAACGTTGTCGTTAGTGCAGCTTCTCCCCAGTAACACTTTGGAAGACCTGCAGTCAACAGCATGGAGTTCATCATCTCTGTCAACATTCTGTTCTTTCTTTCTGCTACTCCGTTGGATTGATGAGATTACGGAGCCGTTGTCTCATTGATGATTCTATGTTATTTGCAGAATGATAAGAATTTATGAGACCGATAAACCTCGCCTCGATCACTCCTTAACCTCTTGAGTTGTTGTCCAGTTTACCGCTCAGCCTCGGCCCTGAACTCCTTGAACTTCTCGAATGCTTCGTCTTTAGACTTGAGCAAGTAGACGAAAGCATACTTTGAGAAGTCATCGATGAAAGTAATGAAATACTTCATTCCGGCGTTTGTAGAGAATTGTTTGAAGTCACAGATATCTGAGTGAACCAACTCCAGAAGATCTGTGCTTCGATGGACCCTGTGAAAGGGTTTCCTTGTGATCTTCATCTGAGCACATACTTCGTATTTCTCTACCTTACTCCCACACTTGGAGATAAGTCCTAGACTAGACATTCTGTTAATCCTTTTATAATGAACATGTCCTAACCTATTATGCCACAACTCAAGAAAATAATCAGAAAAAGTGATTGCATTTATATTATCATGCTGGGTTACAACAAGCTGAATCTTGTACATTCTTTCAGTTTGGAAAGCTTTCCCGAAGAATGTACCCTTCTTGGACATCACCAACTGGCCAGCATTGATGTCCATCCTCAAGCCTGCGTTACAGAGCAGACTTCCAGAGATCAGGTTCTTAGTAATTACTGGAACATGCTTCACACCTTGAAGCGTCAGAGTGTTCTCCGATGTGAGTTTCAGCTCTACCGTCCCGATCCCCAGTACTTCAGCTTGTGCCTGGTTTGCCATTATGACCTTCTCTGAAGTTGGCTCATAAGAGACGAACCAGTCTTTGTCTGAACAGACATGGCAGGTAGCACCAGTGTCTATCCACCAGTCCAAGCACTACAACAAAAAGACCTATTAATGACGCTCGATAAGGAGTTTTAATGACGGCTGATACATAAGCGTTATCAAGTTGAAAAATACCTTTTTTCTATGACGGTTTGGGCTAATTCTGGGCTTTTTATAACATTTATAAAATAAAGCGTTATTAATAGTTTATAGCGGTGGCAAACTTGTAATAAACTTTCTGTAATATATTCCATTCCCCCTCCGATTTTAACTCTCATTCTCCTTGCTCTCCTTCTGCCCCCTCTTCCCTCCTCTCCCCAAACCCTAAAATTTTCCATCTCCTTCTTTCAATCTCCCACAAACCCTAACTCTAGGTCATACTCTAAACCCTAGCTCTAGGTCTCACTCTAAGCCCTAAGCCCCCAACCCCTCCTGCCACGAACCCTAAGCCCTAAGCTCCCAACCCCTCGCTCGTCGACGGAAGCGGCGGCGGCGGGAACGATGTGGTGGGTCGAGGTCGGCCAGGCGTTGTGGCTTCGGGTTCAGAAGAACGGGGAGGTCAGTACTCATGATGAGCGGGACGACGCTCGGTCGAGAACAGGAAGTGGAGTCGGAGGAGGGCTCGGGAAGGCGTGGGCTCGGGATCCGGTCGGGGTTGTCCTCGGCACGGAGACACGTCGGCATCGACGCTGGATCACAAACCCCATCTAGGTATCTACTCCCTCTATTTCTTTCGGTCGGTTTTGATGGAAAATTAGGTTAATTTTCTTCTTGTAGCGATTAGATTCTTGTGAATTTAGAAAGTTTGTATTCTTACAGTAGGCATTGTTGCATGGGTGGGTATGGCCAAATCCCACGTTCCTCCTCCTTAGGTGAGAAAATTAGCTGCCTGTTTTGTTCAATCATGTAGGTTCTTACTAGTCTGAGGTTCAACCATAGTTATAGTTGGCTTAAAGGCTGCTTTGTGTAGAAGTAGCTTAGATTTGCAGTTTGCTGAAGCAAAATGCACCGTTCATCTTTCTTGGATAAAATATGAGAACTTGAGACGATGCTCATTTTTTTATGTAAACTTCTTTTTTGTTTTTTATATGAAGGCGGCTCTAATTTCTTTCTATGTAGAAGCTATACTTTCAAAATGCACTTTGTTTTATTCTAGTTAGTGTGTTTAAGGTCTCTCTTATTGACAGTTCTTAGCATAGTGTGATTGCATTATTTTGAATACTTTCTTGATTCTAGCATCTCATTTGGGTTGAAGCACATAATTTCAACAGGTAATTGGTTTCCGCACAGTATGTCTTTCACAACAACAAATCTTGTTTGACTCAGCTCATTACAAGAATGGGCTTGGCTTGATTTGAGCAGAATAGTTTGTTAACCATTGTTGATTCTAGCTTCTTAGGAATCTATCCTGTCAGTTTCTCATACCAACAAATTATTATTTGAGCTGGCTCATTACAAGAGGGGTGGCATGGCTTGCTCGGTTTTATAACACAAATACATCAATAATTGACCAATACGGTTAAGTAATTGATCAGGGTCTCCCAAGAAAATATACATTTACATGCATTAGCATCTTTTGGTATGTTTGCTCATATTTTCTGTTCTTTGAACTCATGTGGATTCTGAATCACTTGGATAAGCTGATATGAATTAAGTACCATAGTAAGACAATGAGCAACAGGTAAGGTATAGAAACCTTGCTGCAACAGCTATTGCAAGTTAGATTATGGAATTTGGTTGTATTTTGCTGAAATTGTCAAAAATCCTTTGAGATGGCTATCTAGTTGATCTTTCTATAGTCCAAGATGGTTATGGGATTTAAAGTTTGAACCAGAATCTTTTTTCTGGTAGTTAAGCGTGTTCATAGTTCACAGGTGAAACTGGTTAATTAGAAATATATTTCTATGTTCCTTAGATGTCCTGTTCGTAGTAGTCATGGTACTCGATAGTCCTGTATTGTCTTTCTGCTGCAAGTTATGTAAAGTAAGGCTCTGATGGGAAATTAGGTTAATTTTCTTCTTGTAGCTAGGGGAAGCGGCGGTGGCGGAGCCCTTGGCGTCTCAAGCCGAAACGATCACCTGTAAATTTGCTGCGGCCAGACTTCGATTTGAATTTTTTTTTCTACAGAAGAGGTAATTTCTCTACGACAGCATTTTGCTCTTATTTATAGGGTTTTTTTTGTTCTCAATTGTTGAGATTTGTTGCACTGTTGTAATTTCAATTATTTGTTCCTACTTTTTGCTGGATTTGACAGGATTATAAGAATAATTTATTTTTGTCGAAAATCTTATTCAAGGTGTCCGCATCGGTCCGTATTGGATACTTATAGTCCGATACGTACCGATACAATAAAATTTTACTGTGTATATACTTTTTCTTTTCCTGGAGTATCGGATCAGACACCTCCAAGTCCGATCCCATCCGTCCAATGCCGATAAGTATCGGCACTTTGAACTTGGACCAAGGTTCAAAGTATCGGACTCTATCGGTGTTGGACTCAGTTTCGGGGCGGTTGCACGTCAGTGACTTTCTGATACATTTATTTCTTTCGTCACATTCACGAGTATGCCCACTTATTAAATCTGTTAGTCACTTCACCTATGCTGAGTTAGTGATACATCATATGTGAGAACGTTCTAACTTTAGCTACCATTCTCTCGAAGAAGTGCTTTTACAAGTAAAATTTTTGGAATTGTAGACTAATTTATCATGGTCTCATTTACAGGAATATATAATTTTCATGCATTCTTCTTATTGGTACTGTATCTTCTTACAAGAATACATAATTTTAGTTTATTTAGTTTATTTAGCATCATATTAGTGGTAACAAACAAGATTGATCAGTTTTTTTATTCATCCAAATGGGCGGACCCCCACCATAGGCCCACCCAGGGGGAGTAGCCGCTTTCCCTGAGTTCCGGGTTTCCTTCTATCTACTATATGTTTCTCCTATTATTTATTTTACTTTCTTTAGTGATTTCCATTACTTCATTATTATTGTGGACGATTTCCATTACTGTGTACATAATTTTTATGATCTTTCTTGATCATTTGAAAAGACTTCATTAGTATGGTTGCCTGGGGCATATTTGATTAACCTGAGACAATGCTCAAGAATGTGAAAATGTGTATTATTTTGTTGTAGTGTATATGGGACAAATACCTGATCCCTATCATGACCTAGTTTGTTTTACTCATTTCTCTTGATATTTCATGATTAGATTTGATTTTTAGGCCTGACAATTATATGGACTGATTTGGTTTTCTCTTTTTTCTCAGGATTTCACTGGTGTTCCGGCTGTCGTTGATCTTTCATGATTATTGGTTATGTGGCCAAGTTTTGATGTGGACAATTTTGGTAGTTGTAAATATCTATATGTATTTGGATATTCTATTTTGATAATGTAATGAAGATGTTGATATGTACTCTATTTTGAGAAATGTAATAAAGATGGTGATATATAATGTTAACTTTTTGGAATGTAATATATACTGTGCAGTATAGAGCATTATAAATATGCTAATTTGAATAGTATAAAGTGTTATAAATGTGTTGCATTGAGCCTATACATATTATTTATTCATGACGTTTTAAAATTGTTCTGAATTGTGCACTATATATTAACTATTCATAACATTTTTATAGAAACTATTCATGACGGTTATTTTATGACGCTTTTAAAAAACATTTATAACACCCGTTTTTATAACGGTTGCTGTGAAAAAAAGCGTCATGGTTCGTCATTAATGACGCTTTTTAGCCGTCATTAAAAGGGTTTTTTGTTGTAGTGAAGTCAGCCCCCACAGTTACAACCTGTGCAATCATGGCAACTAGATTAGTAATCATAGAAACCTTACTAGGCTCACCTTGTTCTTTGGGCTTGGACTTGCATTCGAATTTGTAGTGGCCCTTCTTGCCACAATTGAAGCAAGTCACATGGGACTTGGACTTCTGCTGCTTGAAAGCAGGACCCTTCACTTTCAGATTCGTAAAGTCCTTCTTTTTGCGATGAGAAGCAGCCTGCTTCCCCTGGTACTCTCTGGTTTGGACCAGATTTGCCTTCGCCAGTTGTTTGGACAGAGTATCCATCTTCTGTTGAGAGCGCATCTCGTCCTCAACATGGATCTCTTGCAAGAAATCTTCCAAGCTAATTTCCATCTTCTTTCGATGCATCCTTGCATAGAAGTTGCTCCATTCTGTAGGAAGTTTCGCGACGATCCCTCCAACGACAAACTTGTCGACGAGGGGAATGTTCTCGTCTTCTAGTTTCTGACGCAACTTCAGAAACTCCTTCACTTGGGGCAGCATCGCTTTCTCGTCTTCGAAGGTCCACTTGTGGTATTTTTCAACCATGAAGATCTTGGACCGGTTCTCGTCATCTTCATAGAGCTTTCCCAAGGAGTCCCATATCTCTTTGGCATATGTCTTCTTGGAGTAGGACTCTGCGAGAGAGTCTTCCATGGAATTGAGTATCAGTAGTTTGCATATACTGTTTTCTCTCTTCCACTTCGCTTGCTTGGTCGTAGCAGCGGCCACAGCCGCAGCAGATCCAGTGGTTGGAACGATCGGTTCTTCTTCTGACCGCATGTGATCAACATTCATGAGTTGAAGATTTAAAGTGACCTTTCGTCTCCATATCTGGAAGTGTTCGCCATCGAATTTTTCCAACTTGTTAAAGCCGGTATCGATGAGAGAAGCACGAGAATTATCCATCTTCTCAATAAAGCTTTGAGATTGTTAGTGTCGAGGCACAATTTTCGATGGAAAATTCTGAAACTGAAACAATTGTACACACAACGTTTCAAATGCAGCACCTTAAAGAAGATGTGCAACAGAGATCCTGGAGGATTCTGAATTACGAGGATCTAAAAAGATTCTACGTAATACACAAAAAATCTAAAGAGACTTTGTGCAAGCAACTATCGGCAGTAGAGCTTCTAAAAAGAAGTTACTGTAAAAGGCAACAGCAGCGATGACAGGCGAGAATAAGATGCTGGGGTGAATGAACCACCGTTGCTCAAAGCTTTATTCGCCCCACACGAGCACGAACAGCTTCCAGGAACCAGCAAGTTCACGAAGAACTTCTGGAACGCTCGTAAGTCGATATTTGAGACTTTAACGGGCTTCCTGGACTTAACAGACTCCCTCAACTCTCTTCTTGGTGCATCTTTCAAAGGAGGCCAAGGGGCTCTATTTATAGAGTGGAGTTGAGACTTCACCTCTTCTCCTATCCAATGTGGGACTAAAATACCAATACTCAAAAATAGAGTTTGATATTTTAGATCATCCCACAATCAGCATAGAAGTGTGCCAGTCCACGCATATACCCCAAACACTCCCGTGTATGCACGAGACATCCTGGAGTCCGTGTCCGAGTCCGAGTCCGCACAACAAAAATTAACTTGCATCCTTGTTGGATTTAATCCTTTTTTCTTCTAGGAAAATACTTCCACATGGCACAAACTTGTGCCCCACTACACCTCATGTGCACACCTCAACACAAGCAATGCATTATATTGAGATACTCACCATTTGGTGTAGCCGATGTGGGACTATCTTTTCTAGTCCAAAGGCAAAAACACCAACAATAATTACTATTTAGTCCTTGGTATTCTCAAATGATAATTTATTACTACCTTTTTGAAGGGTGGTGGGGTAAATTCACTCAAATTTCTCTCATCTCTCTCCAATTTTCTTCCACTTTTGGAAGAATTTTTTTTTTAGTGGCCTACTTTTTTTTCCTCAAATTTTTCTCTCTCATTTTCCTTCCTCCTTTCCAAACACCATCACTTTTAATTTTTCTCTCACTTTCCTCTCAACTTTTTCCTTCCTCCCATTTTTTTCCTTTACCAAACAGTACCTAAAAGAAAATGAAAGGGTCCTAACTCTCTAGCGTATTAGAATGGGTACTTGGAGGGGCCGGTAAGGTTCGAGTTCTCCAATTGTATGTGTGCGTGTGGAATTTCAAATTTTTTTATTTTTTTAGTTTAATTTTTATAAAAATAATTTTGGGCTTTTAGAAATGTCAAAGAAATTGTAAGAAAAAGTAAATACTTAAAAGTGAAAAAACAAATATTTAATTGGATGAGTGGAACCATTTTGTTTTCCTATTTTATTTTTATTGGAAATTATTTTTCTTTTCTCTTCAATTCTATCGACACCCATACATAGAAAAGTAATGACTTTCCTTTTCCAGCTCCATGATTCTGCGAACCAAATGATGTCTGAATGAACGTGTTTTACCACGAGAGCTGGTAGTGGCTGAATTATGTACTGTCACTATTTTTGTCATGCATACAACGAGTAGGAGACTCCGATGTTGTCCTAGCACGATGTAAAACTGATTTGTTTGATTATTAAAAAAAATGGATTGACCTCCACTTATTTTACCATATATAATTCATGATGTGCCCCCATCGTATTACCATAACGCATGAAAGCTTCCACTTTTAACAGAAATCGTCAATGACTAACAGTCACCTCATTTGACCAACATAAATAATAATAATTTTTTTTAGTTGCTTCCCATTTATCTCACCATAATTCAATATACACCCCTGTGAGCCCCTATTTTTCAAAATTTATTTAATTAAGTGTTAATTAATTTTTAATGTCATATTTAGCCTTAAAGTAATTATTAGGATTTTTAGGAATTTTTAAATAATTTTTAAATAAGTTTTAAATACAAAAATATCAATTTGCAATTTTCTAAAATATTTTAATATCATTTTGTAATAATTAGAATTGTTTTAATATAGTTTTGTAATTATTATAATTGTTACAATATCATCTTGTAATAAATGAATTATTTTTAAATGAGTTATGCAAATTATTATTTGCATTTATCTACCTTAGGGACTGGATTGTAATAACCTAAACTCTAGGGGCCCAAATGCTAAACCGTCGTCACCCCCCCTCCCCCACGACCTCGGCCACCTGGCCCCGACGACCCGGCGGATATTTTCTGCCTTTCTCGGCCAAAACCACCGCCCTAACCAGCCTATAAAACTCCCCCCTTCGACCCCAGACCGAACCCTAACCCTATCCACCGCTACGACCACCGTAGAACCCTAACTCCGACGAAACCGTAGGTCCTAAAACCCTAACTCCGGCGTACCCTACTGTAATGTCCCAAATTCGTGATACGTATTTAGTGTACGTATACGTATTTTGGACCCATATTTTATTTAGTCATGATTAATTATCTTGGTTTATTTTGCATTGGCTTGGTTTTATTGGCATGGATAGTTCAATTGGTTTTAATGGTTCATTAGTTTTTTTTGGATTAGTGAGGCTTGGTTTATTTCATGATTCATTTGATTTAAATTGCTAGAGAGAGAGAGTTTATTGGCCTTGACTTGGTTCACCTTGGTTTATCTTGGCTTGGTTTATTTTAGGTTTGACATGGAGAACCACCACCCTACTATAAATATCAATTTCCCTCTCTCTCTCTCCTCATTATTTTCTTCATCTTCTTCCTCATTACTCTTTCCTCTCCACCATTAACATCCCACCAACCTAGGCAAGTTGTATCTT
>JANAVB010035820.1:3964376-4076876 GCA_029216955.1 Iris pallida | reverse complement strand
TACATACTCCTATAAACCATAAACTGTGATTCACCAACCATGTTAAATGCTGATCCTTGGGGTAGCAAGTTAAAACTTTGCATGTTGTATTACTTTCAGTCTCTGCCATATTTAGGATAGTTTTTATATCTCTCACATGTTTAAACAACGGGTTAAGAGAAAAGTGCTAGTAGTGTACGTGATCATGACCCCCTTCTCCGTATGTATTTACCGAGCACCGTTACATTCTATATGTATCTGTGTCGTATGTCTGGTCCCGCGTTTGTGTATGGATATACACCGATGCCGTTATGTGTACGTATGTGCACATCAGAAAATTGATATGTACCGCTGTACATCCTGATTACCTATTGACTGATCACTCACCTACTACAGTTTTAAACTTTAAAATGAATATCTATTGCCATGATAAAGTGTACCTAAAACTGAACAAACATGATATATCATTTCTTTTCATCATATGATCAGTATTATATGTTTGTTAGATTCAGTACTTGCTCCCGTCCTGACAGGATAACGTTGTAGGTGTCCTTACTGAGGAGGAGTTACTCTGCGACTCATATTATGGTGATACTGCCGAGGACCCGGCTTTGCTTTACGAGGATGTTCCTGCCGGGAACCTCGCCTAGTTGTCTTTTTGCTTTAGACTTTTGAGTATAGTCATGTATTAGACTACGTATTTTGTAACTGGACATGTATCCAGTTTTACATTTCAGACTTGTACTTTGGACATTTTACTATATGAGACGACTTTTGTGTTTGGAGCATTTATGATTTTTATTCACTTATAGAACTGTTAGCACATTTAGTCTTATCTTGTTATTTCTAGAACAGCTTACTGTGCTTTATCTCAAGCACAGGCTGGACATGACTCGACCCGGCCCAACAATTTGGGTAACGGATCGTGACATGTTTTTAGTGGTGGCCCATGCAGTCATGACTAAATTATTTGGTTACATTATTGTACCAAGCATGCCTGCAATTAGGAACTTAAGGTAATTAGACAACATTTGGAATGACGCTTAGAACATCTAGAGGAATGCTAGGATTGCAACATAGGAAATACATCATATGCTTGCTATTATAATTAGAATTTCTTATCTATGATTGATTACTTTAACAAGTCCTTTTTATTTTAATTAGATGGTGCTTACTCGTTCATCCCAGTATGTTACACCTGAGAATAGAGCCATCCTTATCCAGTAAGCTGACCAGTTAACTGATACACCTCCACCTACCACACTCCCCCACTCCACAGATCCACAAACCCAGATACCACAACCACCTTCCACCTCACATGCCCAGCAGGACCTAATACTTCCACCACCTCCTATCACTATACCTACCCAGGCTTCCGTCACACTCGACGGGAACCAGCTGCTCACTCTGATTCAGGGGTTCCTAACAACCCATCAGGAGCAGACTATCATACTCCGCCAGAGTATGTAGCGTTCTGAGGAACGTCCCGTGGTCCCACCACCTGTAGAGCTACGGCAGAGAGCGGGGACGATCAAGGACTTCATGGGTCTGAATCCCAAGGAGTTCTCAGGGACTGAGGGTATAGTAGTAGCAGATGACTGGCTAGACTCGGTAGAGAGGAAGCTCCTTGGAGTTAGGATGCCGGGTGACCTCCAGGTCGAGGCAGCGGGATTTCTGCTGATATACTTGACAGGAGTCTGGTTCCGGGATGAGCCGTTGTTTGTGAGAGGGAGAGCCACTTGGGATCAGTTCAAGACCCAGTTCAAGAAGAAATTCTTCTCGACCACTGCTAGAGTAGCCATGGGGCTACGATTCCAGAACATCCAGCAGGGGAACCGTTCTGTTGACGAGTATACGACAGAGTTTAGTCGCCTGAGCCGTTTCGCTCCTAGTCTGGTTGCAAATCCAGAGGAGATGACCCGTAGGTTTTGCCATGGTCTAGTTCCAGACATTGGCATTCTTATAGTGGCGAACAGTACGACTGACTACTACCAGAGCCTAGAGTTGGCCGGAGCATCGAGGAGCGTCTTCTGTCATGCAAGAGGCTGGCTTCTGTACATCATGAGGGACCGTCCAAGCTTCAGGCTTTCCAGCAGAGAGCACCGATGCCGCCCCAGCAGACTTACCGTCCCCCTACATCACATCACCCGACCCCGCCAGTTAAAGCCCCAGGACCCTGACAGCAGCCGAAGGGAGGTTTTTCTGCATTCTGCAAGAGGGTAGGCCACGACGCTTCCATCTGCAGGAAGAAGTTGGGGCATTGTTTGGCTTGTGGGTCTCCCACCCATCAGCTGCGAGAGTGCCCAGTAGCCAAGGGACCTAGAGGACCGCTTCCGACTCAGCAGCAGAGGTTTGGACAGCATCTGCAGCAGCAGAAGGGACCTCAGGGGAAGGTTTATAGCCTAGCCCTTGAGCCGGAGCCGGAGCAGGTTTCGGAGCCAGATTACTTAGCTGACGTCATCAAAAGTCATATTTATTTGTATATTTTTCTAGCTCTATGTTTGTTTCATTGTGGTGCATCTCATAGCTTCCTATCATTAGAGTTTATGCATAAACACCATCTAGTAGCTACACCTACTGCGAAGATTAGTAGAGTGATGACGGGAGGAGGACCAGTGCCTATTAGAGCTATCTATAGATGTTCTATTTTTATAGCCGGGAGAGAGTTCAGGGGATGATTCTTTGTGATGCCACTTCCCGATTATGATATCATATTGGGGATGGACTGGCTTAGCTATGCCCATGCATCTATAGATTGTCATGAGGGTAGTATTTTGTTCAGTCCCCCAGGCACATCACCATTCAGTGTCAGGAGGACAGGGCCGGAGATCAGCCTAGAGCCGAACTGTTGTACGACAGTTGGGGACATAGCACCGCCACATCCTATCATTAGGAAGTTTATGGATGTATTCCCAGAGGATCT
Organism: Iris pallida; assembly: GCA_029216955.1. Taxonomy (NCBI): domain Eukaryota; kingdom Viridiplantae; phylum Streptophyta; class Magnoliopsida; order Asparagales; family Iridaceae; genus Iris; species Iris pallida. Next base: position 4,073,974 of record JANAVB010035820.1, on the reverse strand, counting down.
TCCAGGGCTTCCGTCTGACAGAGATGTGGAGTTCACTATAGATTTAGTGCCGAGTTCATCACCAGTATCCCGGACTTGCTATAGAGTGAATCCCAAAGAAGCCGTAGAGATGAAAGAGCAGATTGATGACCTGTTGAAAATGGGTTTCATTCGATCCAGTGCTTCTCCATAGGGAGCGCCAGTGCTCATTGTGCCTAAGAAGGATGGTACAGTCCGGTTGTGTATTGACTACCGGGCCTTGAATGCCATCACCATCAAGAACAAATATCCTCTGCCCAGGATAGATGATTTGTTCGACCAGTTGAGCGGGGCGAAGGTGTTTTCCAGGATAGACTTGAGATCCGGGTACCACCAGATGAAGGTTAGGACAGCAGACATCCAGAAGACGGCATTTAACACGAAGTACGGGCAGTACGAGTTTCTGGTGATGCCATTTGGTCTCACAAATGCGTCAGCTGTGTTTATGAATTTGATGAATAAGACATTTCACCAGTATCTGGATAAGTTCGTCGTAGTGTTATCGACGACATCCTGATATACTCGAAGACGCCAGAGGAGCATGCAGAGCACTTGCGGATAGTTTTGGGGATTCTGAGGCGGGAGAGATTGTTTGCCAAATTGCCGAAGTGCGAGTTCTTTTTAGACCGAGTGGAGTTTCTCGGCCATGTAGTTACTGGAGATGGAATCTCGGTGGATCCCAGGAAGATTGCTGCAGTTGAGACATGGAAGGCTCCGACGTCAGTTTCAGAGATCAGGAGCTTTTTGGGTTTAGCTTTGCTAGAGGCAAGTACTTTCTACAAACTTTACATACTGCTATAAACCATAAACTGTGATTCACCAACCATGTTAAATGCTGATCCTTAGGGTAGCAAGTTAAAACTTTGCATGTTGTATTACTTTCAGTCTCTGCCATGTTTAGGATAGTTTTCATATCTCTCACATGTTTAAACAACGGGTTAAGGGGAAACTGCTAGTAGTGTACGTGATCATGACCCTCTTCTCCATATGTATTTACCGAGCACCGTTACATTCTATATGTATCTGTGTCGTATGTCTGGTCCTGCATTTGTGTATGGATATACACTGATGCCGTTATGTGTACGTATGTGCACATCATAAAATTGATATGTACCGCTGTACATCCTGATTACCTATTGACTGATCACTCACCTACTACAGTTTTAAACTTTAAAATAAATATCTATTGCCATGATAAAATGTACCTAAAACTGAACAAACATGATATGTCATTTCTTTTCATCACATGATCAGTATTATATATTTGTTAGATTCAGTACTTGCTCCCGTCCTGACAGGATAACGTTGTAGGTGTCCTTACTGAGGAGGAGTTACTCTGCGACTCATATTATGGTGATACTGTCGAGGACCCGACTTTGCTTTACGAGGATGTTCCTGCGGGAAATCTCGCCTAGTTGTCTTTTGCTTTAGACTTTTGAGTGTAGTCATGTATTAGACTACGTATTTTATAACTGGACATGTATCCAGTTTTATATTTCAGACTTGTACTTTGGACATTTTACTATATGAGACGACTTTTGTGTTTGGAGCATTTATGACTTTTATTCACTTATAGAACTGTTAGCACATTTAGTCTTATCTTGTTATTTCTAGAACAGCTTACTGTGATTTATCTCAAACACAGGCTGGACATGACTCGGCCCGGCCCAACAATTTGGGTAACGGATCGTGACAACCCCACTTATTTTGGGGTATTTTCATCATAATTCAAGATGCATCCCATTTAAATGAGTCAAAGGAGGTGTATGTTAGTCATTGACGATTTTTATTAAAAGTGTAAGATTTCATGCATTATGGTAACTCGGCAGAGTGCACACTGAATTAGATAAAAATAGGTGGGAGGCAACTTAACAATTCTCTTAAAAAATTAATTTAATCTGATTTAATTATATGTTCTGATTTTATTATTATTTGTCAAATTTTATTTTTATTTTTGAACTCAAATTTGGATGACTAATTTAATTCATACTTGAATTATAAAATTCTGATTTAGAGATAAGAACATTAAACAAAATAAATACAATAACCATGTCATACTATTAGTTTCCTCGTTATTAAAATGTAAAAATATAAAACATAAGTGTAACAATTATCTACTAGTTTTCTAGTTACATAAAATATAAAAACATAACAAAAAAATAAGCGCAACAATAGTGTCATATACTTAGTTTTCTAGTTCCATAAAATATAAAACATAAACAATAAGTCAAATAACCATGTCATCCTACTATTTTAATGAGAACAATTTACCTTAACTTCTCATTATATTTCATGTATATTAAACAAAGTTTCTTATTTTAAAAATAATTACACAAACCTATTCTATATTTTATATAAAGTATTATTACACTAATCACATTTATCTTCAAAATAAAACATAAAGTATAGGAGAGGTTCGTGTAATTATTTTTAAAAAATGAAGGTCCTAAATGTAATATCCATGAAACATAAAAGTGATAAAGAAGTTTGGTGTATTTTTTAATAATACCTATGTAATCCATTTTTTTGTACGATAAAATATGTCTAGTTACCAAATTTACCACTAAGGACACCAGGTAGTTTAACTTTTGCATAAGTCATTTTGGATTTACTTGGAAGACTTTATCTATATTAAGATGTTCAAAGTCTAATCACTCACTTTGCAGTAAGGGGTTGTTTAATAGTTGTAAGTTTTTGAAAGTGTGAAAGTACGACGTTCAACATTTTGTAATAAATCGGTGGGTTGTGGCCTAGTGGTAGCAATGAGAGATTCGACGCAGAAGGCACAAATTTGAGTCCTCCCTTGATGGCCACCAAGCCGTAGAAAATAACACCTAAAAATATATGTTGTAATAGAAGTGGTGTCACTTCAAAAAAAAAAAGTATTTTGATAGATAGATTTTTGTTCGAATTTTATATCAATTTTGTTTGGATGACAACATGAAAGCGGAAGTGAGAATTGAAAATTTTGAGTTCCAAGGATGACAACATGAAAGTAGAAGTGACGAATAAAATTATCTATCAATTAACAAATAATTAAAAAAATTAAATTATTTAAAATTAATAAAATTTAACGAAGAATATTTTCAACCTTAATTAACGTAAAATATCTGTCATTAATTTTTTAACTAATGAAGAATTAATTAATAACAAAAATATAATTTACAAAACACAAATAACGAAAATTTAATAAAAACACACCAAAAATAAAAATAATTATAAACTAAAAAAATAAAAAATTACCAAAAAATTAAATGATCGAAAAACTATAATTATTGAAAATTTAACTAACAAATTTTATGAAAAAAATAAGAAAACATAAGTAACGAAACACTAACTAAGACAAAACAAATTAACAAAAAATTAAAACTCAATTTATTAATCAATAATTGTCATTAACATTTAATTAATAATTAGTTAACATAAAATGTATTTTTTTAAATGTGTTTTCCTATTCAATTAAAGATAAATTATCAAAAAATGATTACTTAATAAATGATTTAATCTAATTGAATTAATAAAGATAAATTAGCCCCAAAACTCTCAACTTTCAACAAATTTTACTTAGGCCTCATTTGGTTCGCGGAATTCCAAGTTATTTCCTTTCTTTCATAAATTGTAATTTTTATTCATTTTTCTTTTCGATGTTTGGATATGACAATAAAATAAGGAGGAAATGTGAATTTTCTATAGTGGAAAAGTGAACCATTGCTGTTGGGGGAACCACTTTCCCGTTTATTTTTTCTTTCCTATTGGAATCATTTTTCTTTTCCTATACTTTTCTTTGACATCCAAACATAGAAAATGAATATATTTTCTTCACCAATTCCATGATTCTGCCAATCAAAGGAGGCCTTATTTTGTACTCTAATTCAAAAACTTTCCACTTGCAACTAAACTGTAACTCTCTACTAAATAGGGTAGTTATAAAAATTGAGACGTGATGGAAGACCACGTCGCTGAGACATAGAGCAGCACTTCGGCACTATGTAGCACACGAAATTGCAACATTACATCGTCCGATACATGCACCAGTCAAAGTACGTCATTAAAATATCATTTTGTATCGTTTTTCCACTCTCGAGTCCGAGTTAAGGTATGATTTAGTCTGGTCCGGGCCGGACCGCAGCCGAGAAAACTGGGCCTAGCCCGGACCGGACCTGACCCGGTTCGGGAGATTGGAGCGCAGCTCGGCCCAATGACCCGGCTTGGGTAGGGCTGGGCCGGGCCGGTCCGGTCCACTATTTTTTTTTTTGTTTTTTTATTTGATTTAAAAAAAGTTTTGTTTTTGTTTCAAATTTTATGTTCTTTTGTTTTATTTTATTTTATTTTATTTTAAGTTTATTTTGTTATTTTCTTCTTTTTAAGTTTTCTTTTAATTTATTTAATTTTCTTTGTTTCTTTTTAACTTTTAATTTTATGTTTTAAATTTTTTTTCCTCCTCCTTTTTCCGGACTTGGGACTGGCAATGCAAGCTTTGCTTGTCACAGGCGGAGTTAAAAAAATTGTTTCAAGTTTACGTTTTTTTTTTTGTTTTTTTTTGTTTATTTTAAGTTTTTTGTTTTGTTTTAAATTTATGTTTTTTTGGTTGCTTTGTTTTAGTTTAAGTTTTTTTTTTCTAAGTTTTTTTTGTTTTTTGTTTTGTTTTTTTGTTTTAAGTTTTTGGTTTTGTTTTGTAAGTTTTCTTTCTTTCTTTTGTTTTGTTTTGATTTTTTTTCCTTCTTGTTCTTAAGTTTTTCTTTCTAAGTTTTTTTAAAAAAGTTTTTACGTTTTTTTTTTGGTTATACCTTTGAGTCATTCTTCTTCATCCTCGGTTCCAGAAGTTTCATCCATTATAAGCGATTCAAAGTCCAGATCATTGATGTAAGTAGCTTCATCTCTTTTGTTTTGGATTCTTTTTTCTGCTAAAATTCAATCGTGAACACATACACAAGCTTTCAAGATATCTGGCTTCAACCGGCTCCTCTTTATGCTCAAAATTCTTGATCCTGCACTAAAACATGACTCCGATGCTACCGTGGACACCGGGACCATTAGTAGATCACGTGTTATGGTAGAAAGTACAAGAAATCTTTTATCGTATTTTTTCCACCATTCTAAAATGGTGAAGTGATTTGAAGATTCATCTTCTTCTTTATAAGAATTTAGATATAAAGACAACTCTTGAGTGGGTTGGAAAAAGTGTTTTTATTTCTTCCTTTTTTACGAATGGTGTGGTCGACTAAGCCAAAGCTACTACTAGTACCCACTTGAGTTGGTCGGGTCGACACAACTTTGTCTCCATAAAGCATTACTAATCTTTTCGACACTACCTTCAGTTCTACTTTCAAGTCAGTAACATCAATATTCATGTTTTCTGCATAGTCATTTAACAAAGCCTCTACACCCTCTAATTTGATCGTAGGATCAAAAATGGAAGACAAACAATATAAAAAAGTTACATCACCCCAATATTTAGTGAAATTATCTTACATTTTTTTTCACAACATAGTCAAAATTAGGAACATTTCTATATTTAGAAAATAAGTAAGACATGTTACAAAATTTTCGTAAAGCTAAACAAGAAGTAGGATAATAAACACCAGTATATGTAGTATTGTAAAAGTTTCTAAAAATTCACAAATAGAAGAAGCGATTATCCAATCATCTTCAGTTACTCTATATTCAAAATTGTGATCCATATTGCAAAAATATGTAATAACATCCTTAAAGGGAATTGCGGACTTCAACATTAAATATGTTGAATTCCATCTATGATGTACATCCTTAACAAATATTCTAAAACAAATATTAAAACGTGCACATGTGGCTTTAAAAGTTTGTTGCCTATTAGGAGACGCGTTCAAGCTGTGTAAACAATGTCTAAGAGTCTCTAAATGTGTACTAAAAAATTGGAGATGTTCTTTTACAACTAAGTTAATAATATGACAAGCACACCTAACATGCAATAATCCACCTTCCAATGAAGATATAGTAAAGACAATGAAGATATAGCAGAATTATTATTAGTAGTTTATGGTGAATATCAACGTCACGTGTGTGGAAATTCCAAACAGAGCCGTATGTGAAAATTCTAAAGTTTTTAGACATACGATGCTCTTTTGCAACATCTATTGTAAAACTATGTAGTGTGCCGTGATATAAATATAAGCATAATTTTGCTTACTTGTCCAAATATCAGAAGTAATATATATTTTACTAACATGCGACAATGTTTGTTTTAAAACAACTTTCATTTCCTTAAAAATTCTCTTAGCCTCTTTTCTAGCAGCGCCTCTAGTAACTTTACTAAAACATGGATTTAAAGCAATTGTGGCATAATCATATAAATAGTCACTTTCACCCGAAGTGAATGAAAGTTCATCAACAATAATATATTTAGTCAATTCAGTTTTATGACGGTCAGCTGAATAGAAAAACGTACTCATTGAAGAACCCGTTCCACCTCCAAAACTTATCTGAGTTTGGGTCGTCAGAATTGAGCTCGGGCCGTAGCAGGTTTCGTGGTGTCTTGATATGGTACCAGTGCCACCTCTGTTGGATTATTCAATAATATGGGGCCACACATGTAATTGTGTTGGGCTATCTAAATAATTAAGCCAAATTAAAGTGGTCTATTTGAAAATTGGCTTAAGGGTATAATTGTTATGGAATTAATGTGTAGATACCGGAGATAATTCTAATTTGATGATGGGCCAAATTAGAAATATCAACACATATATAAATATGTGTATTCATTAGGGTTATAGACTCCAACTTATACGGCCACCAAAAGAGAAGTTTTTTTCTCTTTTTCTCTTCTGCATCTCCATCAACAGAAAGAGAGAGACAAAGGATTCAGATTCTTCTTTGTCATTAAGGGTCGTAGCAAGTTGGAAGATCGAACCCAATAAAGAGACGATCGCTTCAAGATCCATCAAGCCTAGCAATGGATTCAGGTACGCTTCCGCAATTTTTATTATGTTTTTCATCTCATGAATCGACAGTGTACAATAAAATTCCAACAAGTGGTATCAGAGCCTCCTTGTTTGATTTATGAGATTGAAGGTTTAGATTTAATTTTTGTTGTTGTTTAGGAACCCTAGATCGTAAGATCTAATTTAATTTAGGATTTTGATTGTTCGATCAAATTTTTTATGGATTCAGAGTAATATGGCCTTTTGTTGCAAATGTTCTTTAATGTTGTTTTAAAAAAAATTCAATCATCCGATTTAAGGTTCTGATTTTTTTTTAATCAATAAGTCGAATTCATCCGATTTAGGGTTCTTCATATTCATTATCATATTTTACAATGAATTCAGTTTGGATGGGATCGGCATATAAGCATTAGTGATGGATTTGTTTATTTGATGTTTAAACAAACCTAGATGAATACTTCAATTAGTAATTAATTGTTGTTTACTTCAAGTATTCAAAATCGATCGTGAATCACATCCGAAGCTTTTGAATTAGCAACTCTGAATCACAAACCAAGATGAAATAATTAATACTTCAATGCAGGATTCCTACTGCACATCCGAAGCTTTTATATTAGCAAGTCAGAAGTGAATCACAATCGATTGTGATTCCATCTACAATATTTCTTTAATATTAGCAATTCAGAAGTGAATTTGTCGCATATTTAAATCCTGCACATCAGAAGCTTTAAATATTGTATACAATATCATAAAGACATTGGATGATTACCTTCTCTAAGGTTTATTAGAAGAATATTATCTTCTCTGGATATATATTTTTAATAGATAAATTTTTATGTAATCTTTATAGATTATCTGATGTAATCTTTTGATGCACATATTCACTACAATCTAATCGATTGATTATTTATTAATTTAAATATGCATGTACATAAGATTTTGGATATGATTCAGTTTTGTAAAATTTAGTCAACATTCAATTTTTTTTGGTGCCTTTTGTGACTAGCAATAGTTGTCTAATATTCTAAATAGACCCATTGAAACAAGATGTTGCCAAAGTGACCTCTCTTGCGTAGATAGTCTATGAGGGATGTTTGATGTTTATGTATGTATATTCATGCGGGTATTAGCCGGCCCAAAGGAAGGTTAATACTTGGCCGAATTGCACACATACTTGTGGTGATAAATGTGTGACAATTATACGGTTTACATGTGAATAATAACCCGAACCAAAGATAGGCTAATTATTTGACATGACTTATTGTCAATGTTTGATCACTACACCAAGAGTACCACTTGCAGTTAATATCACTGTCCAAAGACTTGATATTAATGATGTACTAGGTATCTTGAGATGGGGTTCACCATTATTTGTGTGAAATCCATTATTTTGTATTAATTATTTAATAGAGTTTATTAATATTATTATTAGCGTTTTCTAAAGTTATTATTATTAATATTACTATTAATTATTTATGGGTGAAAAAGAATTTTTGAAAATAAATATAACTTGGACTTTTCATTTTCGGACCCAGACCCGAGTCCGAGCCCAGACCCAGACCCGAGCCCAATCCTTAATCCTATTTCTCAATTCTGATAATTTGACTTGGTTCTTAATAAAAAAAATATATAAAAAAATATATATATAAAAACTCAGTTTTTGGCTGGTCCCGTAGGACCAGCATTTGGGCTTGTGGAGACTACTTCTCCCACTCCTATTCTCCCTCACTAAATCAACTCCACACCACACACGTATAACCCCACTCCCCTTTCTATTCTCCCCCTCCTCACACCTCTCTTCACAGTTATTCCAACTCCTCACGAGCAGAGAGAGAGAGACCCTCTTCCTCATCTACTCCATTCTAATCTCTTCTCCTCAGAACACATTTTTCCCCACCTAACTCTCACAGAAAACCTCAACTCCACTCATCTCTCCTCCCAACTATCTCCCACAGAACCCTTCCCAAGCTCTAGCCACCCACCGCCGGGCTCCTCGCCGGCGACCTCTCCCGTACCGCCCCGCGCGCGATCTCCGCAGCCAGCCAGCGCCACGCAACCCCGACCGCAGCTCCCCGCGGCCTCCCGCCGGCGGCATACCCCGCCCGCCGCTCCAGATCCACGGCCCCCTTCCTCCCCGGCGATCTCCCCGACCGCGCGCCGCCACCCCGGCGGAGCCAGCGCCCTGCGCGTGACCCTTCCCGCGCCATTCTCCGGCGCACCCCCTTTTTCCGCGGGCCGACAGCTCCACGACGGAGCCCCGCCGCTGTCCAGGACCGCCCCTGCACGTCCTCCTCGCTGTCCGCTGCTTCCCGCGAGCTTTCCACTCTGACAGCGTCACCCCGATGCTGACAGTGCTGCTGTCCGCCGACAGCGCTGCCCTACGCAGGAACTCCTTTTCTGGCCAGCGTGCCCATTCTGGACTTTTTCGACGTTTTCGACGTCGACGCCGCTGCGGGATTATTATTATTCTTTCTATATCATCTGAGAGCTCTAGCCGAGCACCCCGAGGTATAAAATTCTCTATCCCGTTGCTTTTCATTGGTAGTCTATGATGATATCGGTCCCCGGTTTCCCCTCCGGAAATTCGGTTAGCTACGTGGTAGTTTCGGTTAGCTGCGTTAGCATTTTCTGTGATTTTGTCTGCTGAGATTTGTGTTGTTGGTTTGATTTCGGATATCCCGAGTATTTCGGGAAGGTTCTGGTGGTTGGAAAATTATTTCGGTGGTTATATTTTCGGGATTATTATTTGGTTGGAACAATTGCAGGTTTTATGGCGCATTTTCCAGTTTTGGGTTGTCCCGAAATAGAGGAAATGCTGCCCAAATTTTTACAAAACTTTATTTATTTTGATTTCAAAATTGGTTTTCGGAAAATGAGTTTAAAACTGATTTTCGGGCGACGACCGTACCGGTCTGTGGGCCCTAGCGAAATACAAACGCACCGGTCCGACCGGACGTTGAGGTATTAGCTAGATTTGATAATGGACCGAGTCTGAGACTCCAACTTTTATTTTAAATTATTTTATTTAATGTTTAAGCTATTTATTATAATTATTTATTTACTGCACTTTTATTTAATAACTAAAACGTTTCCTCTTATTTTATGTAAAAAGAATTGTACAGGGCATAAGCCCATAACTCTAGGATGATTAGCTGTGCCCATGTATTGCATAGTGTAGGTTTTACTTTCTTTTCTGGGTTGATGTTGATTTTGGGTGGTTTGATTTGGACGTGTAATCGTAGTTAGAACGTAATCATTTTATAATTATTTGAGAATTAAATAAAACGGATAAAATATTAGTAGGATAACTAGTTCATGATTTGTCACTGTAAGAAACCATATTTTTATAGATATATTACAAAAGCACAAAGTTTTCCAAATATAATTGATTCTTGTTATTATTTCCAAATAATCAAATTAACCGGCTTGATCAACGCACGTAGCTTGCGACGTAATCGTTAGCTGTAGCTTAATACAACTTAAAACCTGACTAGGACTTACTACTAGAGATTGCAACTAGCACACTTAGCCTGGTTATACAACGGTTCTAAGTCGAGTTCTCAATTGTAGGAACTCGAAGTTACACCTGACGTTCCTCCTCGGTACCGACTCGTCTTTCCAGTCATTCTAAAACAAGGCAAGTTTCGAATTATGTATTCCTGTATTTTATTTAGTAAAGTTAAGCTGCATGTTAAACCATACTGCTGACACGGAACTCTATCTTAGGGTTCAACTACCGACTGATACTGTTACTGAATGTGGGACTGGGGGAATATTGTAGGCGTTTATGACCAAAGCCCCTATTGACATTCCTGTATTAGCTTACCCCTCTTACACACGGGGATAAGCCATATCGTATCGCTAGGATACTACTGATCAACCCAAGCCGGTCATAGACGTTTGCATATTCAAAACACACTGAACTATTTTATACTGCTGAAAATCATTATTTCAAACTGTTTACCCTGCACTTTCCAATTACTATTTAAATTATGAGATGCATTTTTCGTTCTTGCTCCCTCCTGACTGGAGACAACATTTTAGGTAACACTGAGGATGAAGAGCTATATTATAACAGCTATTATGATCCGGTTCTCTATCCTGCGACGGTACCGGAGCCGTCTCTGGAGGACTGCTGAACCTGATGCTTAGATAGTTTCCCTTTCTGCATTTTCTTCTTTATTTGGAGTTTGTAGTTTATTTCAGCATTTCCCTTTCCAGTTGTACTCCTGAATATTTTATTAAACAAAGTTTCAAATTCCGAATATAATAGTTGTGACAAATGTACTTGTGTTGTTGTGAATACCTGCAAATGGAACAGCTTACTGCCGCCGTCTCACCACGGTGCAGGCTGGGCATGGTCCGGTTCGACCCAATAATTTGGGATCGGGTCGTGACAATTTGAATTTGTTTAACTATATTTTACTCTTTGGTTATAATTAGAGCATATTTGTTTATTTATTTTTGTTCTCTTTTCAGTCAATGTTGCTATAATATCTGCCAATACGAATTCAATTTTCATGCTTAGTGGGATAAATTTTAAGGGCAAAAAGAAAAAAAATACAGAAGCTGCTGAGGGCCTGGCTCAAAAGAAACAACAATATAAAACTAAGGGTTGTTTCTTTTGTGACAAGTTAGGACACATAAGGAAAAGTACATTTCTCAATTTGGTCTGTTCTGAGGTTAATTTAGCTTCAGTACCTAGAAACACATGGTGGTTAGATTCTGGTGCTACTACCCACATTAGTGTTTCTAGACAAGGTTGTCTGAGCTACCGAAAGCCAATTGATGGTAAAAGATACATCTATGTGGGTGATGGCAAGTCGGTAGAAGTGGAAGCAATAGAACATTTTAGGTTATTATTGGGAACCGGTTATTATTTGGATTTGATAGACACTTTTATTGTACCGTCTTTTAGACGAAATTTAGTTTTAGTTTTCTTACTGGACAAATCTGGTTATCATTGTTCATTTGGAAACAATAAGTTTAGTCTATCTTTAAAAACAAATATTGTTGGTAGTGGTTCCCTTAATGTTTATGATAACCTATATTCACTTGAAACTATTGCATCTTACAATGAAACCTTGCATGTGGACTCACGTGGTACTAAACGCAAAATTAATAATGAAAATTCAGCCTCATTATGGCACAAGCGATTAGGTCACATCTCTAGAAATAGAGTTGAACGACTTGTGTCTGATGGAATTTTGGATTCCCTTGATTTCACAGACTTTAATGTCTGCGTTGAATGTGTAAAGGAAAAATAGACCAAAACAAAGAGATTAGGTGCCAATAGGTCTACAGAAGTCTTAGAATTGATTCATACTGATATTTGTGGACCATTCCCTTCGGATTCTTGGAATGGTCAAGAATATTTTATATCATTCATAGACGACTATTCTAGATACGACTACCTATATCTCATTCATGATAAATCACAGTCTTTGGACGTATTCATATCATTTAAAGCTGAAGTTGAGAACCAACTCAACAGAAGAATAAAAGTCGTCAGGTCTGACCGCGGTGGAGAATACTACGGTAGATCTGATGGATCAAGTGAACAACGTCCAGGACCGTTTGCTAAATTCCTAGAGGAATGTGGAATCGTCCCACAGTACACCATGCCAGGATCACCTAGCATGAATGGTGTAGCTGAAAGATGAAATAGGACTCTTAAGGATATGGTGAGGAGTATGATTAGTCATTCTACCTTACTAGAGTCACTCTGGGGTGAAGCACTTAAAACAGCAGCTTACATTCTGAATAGAGTGCCAACTAAAGCGGCTGCAAAAACACCTCATGAGCTTTGGACAGGCAGAAAACCTAGTTTGAAGCATTTACATATTTGGGGTTATCCAGCTGAGGCAAGGCCTTATAGGCCATATGAAACGAAATTGGACCCCAAAACTGTAAGCAGCTACTTTATTGGCTATGCGGAGCGATCAAGAGGTTATAAATTTTACGATCCCACAAAAATGACAATTTTTGAGATGGAAACTGCTATATTTTTTGAGGACGTTGAGTTTGGGGGAAGAAATAAAGTTAGGGACATTGTATTTGAGGAGGAATCGGTTACGATCCCTACTATCACTTTTGACGATGTGCAGGTTTCTGTACCTGTCATTGATCAAGAAGTGAATCCGGAACCTCAACAAGACAATGTTGATTTACCTCTACAAGTCGATGTTGAGCTACCTCAACAAGACAACATAGAGGCACCCCCCATTCAAGATGAGGCAGTTGTTCATGAGGAACAAACTCAACAACCTCAAGAATTGATGCCATTAAGACGGTCCATTAGAGAAAGGAGAAATGCAATTTCGGATGATTTTATCATATTTCTCCAGGAACATGAGAAAGACCATGGAATATTGGAAGATGATCCAATCAACTTCCGTCATGCCATGGAAAGTTCCAATTCTCAAAAGTGGATTGATGCAATAAATGAGGAGTATAAGTCCATGCAAGATAATAAAGTTTGGGAACTTGTCCCATTACCAAAAGATGTGAAGCCCATTGGTTGTAAATGAATATTTAAAACCAAGAAGGATTTGAAGGGTAATGTGGAGAAGTATAAAGCTCGTCTTGTAGCTAAAGGCTTTACTCAAAAGGAAGGGATTGATTTTAAAGAGACTTTCTCTCCGGTTTCTTCAAAAGACTCTTTTAGAACAATCATGGCACTTGTTGCACATTTTGATCTTGAGTTACATCAAATGGATGTCAAAACGGCATTTCTCAATGGTAACATTGACGAAACTATTTATATGGTGCAGCCAGAAAACTTTGTGTCGGGAGATCCAAAGAATATGGTTTGCAAATGGACAAAATCCATTTATGGACTCAAGCAAGCTTCTCGTCAGTGGTACTATAAATTTTACCAAGTTGTTACCTCGTTTGGTTTTGAGGTTAACGTTGTTGAAGATTGTGTGTATCAGAAATTCAGTGGGAGTAAAATTATTTTTCTGGTTTTGTATGTTGATGACATACTGCTTGCCACAAATGATATAGGCATATTGCATGACACTAAGAAATTTCTATCAAATAACTTTGAGATGAAAGATTTTGGTGACGCCTCTTTTGTATTAGGAATTCAAATACATCGAGATCGTTCTCGAGGTATTCTTGGATTATCACAAAAGAGCTATATTGATAAAGTGCTTAAAAGATTTGGCATGCAAGGATACAAACCAGGTGACACTTCAGTCGCTAAAGGAGACAAGTTCAGTCTCAATCAGTGCCCTAAAAATAGCCTTGAAATTAAGAAAATGCAATTGATCCCCTATTCATCAGCTGTGGGGAGTCAAATGTATGCTCAGGTATGTACGCGTCCGGATATTGCGTACATAGTTGGAATTCTAGGCAGATATTTAAGTAACCCTGGGATGGATCATTGGAAAGCAGCCAAACGGGTCATGAGATACTTACAGAGAACAAAGGATTACATGCTCACTTATAGGAGATCGGATCAGCTGGAGATCATAGGATATTCCGACTCTGATTTTGCTGGATGCCAAGACAGCAGGAGATCCACGTCAGGTTATGTTTACATGTTAGCTGGAGGAGCTATATCTTGGAAGAGTGTCAAACAAACACTCATAGCTTCGTCCACTATGGCAGCAGAGTTTATAGCATGTTTTGAGACATCTAATCATGGAATATGGTCGCAAAATTTTGTCACTGGGCTGCGCATTCTAGAGGGTGTTGAAAGACCACTTAAGTTATATTGTGATAATAAATCAGCAGTACTATATTCTAATAACAACAGGAGCTCGTATAAGTCAAAGCATATTGACATAAAGTTCCGAGTTGTGAAGGAAAGAATTCAGAATGGTGAAGTGTCCATAGAGCACAGTGGGACAAACTCCATGTTAGCGGATCCGCTCACAAAAGGGTTACCATCCAAGGCCTTTCATGAGTACACTACTCATATGGGTGTTATCTCATTTGATGATATGTCAATTTAGTGGGAGTTTATATTTTATGTATTTGGGTGCTATTTGGTTTTGGACACATTTATGTATTAAAGTATTTTGGATATTTATCTGATCAGATATATGGAAATTCAGTTCATTCTGTTTTTATTATGTTAAAGTATTGATCTCATTAAAGTTAAGGAGGACCAGTTGGAAATAGACATGTATTGATCACATAGCGTGTAATTTCCATACTACACATCCATGATTGATCTATGTCGTTTAGCTATATTGGTATATGTGACCATTGATGGTTTAGTTACGCTATATGTGACAAATGCCGCTTTGATCCTATGTTGATATGGTTAATGGACGAGATTGTCCGGATATACCCTAAGGATTAAGATAGCAATTTATGAGCTCACTTAGGTTAACACAATTATAAGGTTACATATGTGGCCCAGTGAAAGATTGTTGGATTATTCAATAATATGGGGCCACACATGTAAAATTAATTGTGTTGGGCTATCTAAATAATTAAGCCAAATTAAAGTGGTCTATTTGAAAATTGGCTTAAGGGTATAATTGTCATGAAAATAATGTGTAGATACCGGAGATAATTCTAATTTGATGAGGGGCCAAATTAGAAATATCAACACATATATAAATATGTGTATTCATTAGGGTTATAGTCCCCAACTTATACGGCCACCAAAAGAGAAGTTTTTTTTTTCTCTTTTTCTTTTCTGCATTCCCATCAACAGAAAGAGAGAGACATAGGATTCAGATTCTTCTTTGTCATTAAGGGTCGTAGCTGTCACGTCCCAGAACCAGAATACTGGAGAGCGGGGGAATGACTCAGCCAGCTACGTATTACGGGTAGATGAATACCGTATAATACGATCAATGCTGTCTAACCAGACGAGGGGGTGCATACTACATAAAAGTCTTACTATGGTCACTTCACATCTATTGTCTCAATCATTCAAACAAGAAATAGAAATAGAGAACATGTAAGATAAAGCAGTAAGGCATCCCAAACGCTCAGTCAAAATGTTCTTGAGATCTAGCTTTACAAAACATAGCCAGATGGTATAGTAACAAGTACACAATTATTATCAGCTGCAGTCTGACTTAGTTACAATTATGCAAAAGTAAGTACAAGACAATCCGACTAACATGTCGGTGCCAAACGGCTAAGTATAAAGTAAATAACAAAACGAGCGGTGAAGTAAGGAACCCACTCGAGTCCTTCTGCGATCATTTCCCTAGTATTGACCATTTTGGAGGTAGAAGTACGCTGGATCCTCGGGGACTGGCTCTAAATCTGGCCATGCAAAACCAGAGAGGTTAGACCTCTAATAGCAAGTACCACAAGGGAGCACGATATGAAGGACTAAACCAGTAAGTAAGAGGATATAATAATAGATCTCTGCTTTCCACTATAATTCACATAATATTACGACACTTCGAACCAACCTCCCAACCAAACAAGGACAGAAGTTAGCCCGTCATGTCCTGACATTCTGATCATCTCAGTTAGGCAACAGAGTAGGTATAGTACACAAACAAATCATCTTGAACGGCCAATCAACTACTACGGCTTGCTATTGTGAGTTCCAAGTTATCCTGGATTTATGCAAATAGGGATTCCTCAGTTCTTACTATGTGCGAGCAAGGCTAGTCTATCCAATCAATCAATTGCGCCAATCATGTAATTAGACGAGTCCCAGCGGGACGCCCGCCGTTAATATAACATGTACAATAATATAAGCAGATACCGTTTCCTGCCCGTGTGACAGATTTACAGTATCTGTGGGAACCAGCCGGCCTGTCGGGCACTTAATAGTCCCAAAGAGGGCTGCCATATAAGAACTCGGGAATCCATTCTCTCCATGCCATCATTATTTTATTTAACTTAATAGTCTCTACGTTGAGTGAAGTTCCATACCGTGGATCATGGTCATTCAAATGAGTACTTTCGTACGGGGTACGATATGCGCAACTCTACAACGATACCCGTGCGGCTAGGTTGTAGGTTTTACATAGCGTGATGCAACAATCAAGTCTAACCACGGAATAATCATGCCTTGACCATAAAGTACACATGCTGTTTTTGTAAAATAGATAAATAATAATTTGAAGCATGCATGTGCCTGTATGCCAATATTCGGGATTGGCTAATCGAGTACAATAGTTCATTACATGAACGTGTCTCATTCATTTCATTCAATAAGACGACTAGCCAGTCTCTTAGTTCCAACTAGGAACGCATGATCAATTTTAGTCAAGATAACCATTATCATCAATGGTGACAAGGCATGAAAGTCAATTAGTATTACATGGGGTCGAGTCTATAGTTCTCAAAGTTAAGTTCCAGTCATACTGGGTATCCATGGATCAATCAGGACACAAGACGCATTCCACATAACAATCTGTACTAATAATATTAACGTATCATGATTTATCAAGTTCATGCCAAAAGGCGTAAGGATATAATAGAAGAATTATCATGCCATCATTAAATGAATAAGTTATAGAGCAAATAGTAACACCCTGGTTAAAAGTCACGCCAGCAAGTCTAAGCTAAGGCCAAAGTCACGCCAACAAGTCTAGTAGGAGTGAGCGTGAAAAGTGGTTCACGTTGGCATGCACAGTGTGAGCGTGAAGGAAAATTCACGCACTCATAAGTGAGCGTGAAGAATGATAAGAAATTCACGCAGACACGTACAGACGTGTACGTGACTAAAAATCCACGCTGACACGTAAGAACGTGAGCGTGACTCAAAATCTACGCACGCACAAGTAAGAACGTGTGCGTGACTAAAATCTACGTTAACATGTAAGAACATGAGCGTGACTAAAAATCCACGCACGCACAAGTAAGAACGTGTGCGTGACTGAAATCCACGCTAACATGTAAGAACATGAGCGTGACTAAAAATTCACGCTAAGTTGGGAGATTCAAAACCCATGAACAGCCGAGAATATAACAACTTAGATCTAGCAAAAACCAGCCAAAGAAATCAAAAATGCCAAGTAGTAAACTCTCTCAGGATCATGAGAGGAAGAGAAATGAACCATAAAAATGGTTCTCCGAGCAAGAAACAAGATTTGCACTTGCCTGCTGTTGTTGGTGGAGAGAGTGATGAGGAAGAAGAAGAAGTAGTAATGGAGAAGGATGAGAGTTATGAGGAGAGAGAATGAGATGGAAGCTTTAAATAGGAAGGGTGGTGGTAGGTGGGGGTTTGGGTCGGGTTGAGCCACCATGAACCCGAAACCCTCCATGAACCCGAATCACAAGGCAAGACTAATAGCAGAGAATAACAGCAAGAAATAAAATACAGAAAATAAAATGCAGGAATAAAATTGCAGAAAATAAAATGCAGATAATTAATTAACATGAAATTAAAGAAATTTGAATACAAGATAATACATGATAAATACTAAATAAATATACATGAGTTGTACATGTATAAAAAATACGCATTCTGGGAACGGGGAGTGACAGTAGCAAGTTGGAAGATCGAACCCAATAAAGAGACGATCGCTTCAAGATCCATCAAGCCTAGCAATGAATTCAGGTACGCTTCCGTATATTTTATTATGTTCTCCATCTCATGAATCGACATGGTACAATAAAATTCCAACAACCTCCCCTCTTCCATTTGTATATGTGAAAACATTTCTTGCATTGTGTCGCGTACGAAACTGGTTCACCTTTCTGATCTAAAAAAGTGAGCCATCAGGTTTAGTTTCATTAAGAATAACAAAAAAAATTCAATATTTTGATTTTTGCTTCCTCTTTACAACATTTTGGGTAGTGCTAGCAATTTCAGGAGGTGAACCAATTAAATTCTCAGAAATAGAATTTTGCTTAAAAAAAGGATTATAATATTCAAAAGTATGTCCGACAGCGTCAGTAGGTTGGTTTGAACCTTGTCCGGCCATTTTAAAACGACAAATAAAATAGAGAAATAATTAGAAAGAGTGAGGATACCGAAAATAAAATAAATCGAAAATTATTTTTTTCTCAAAAAAGAGAGAGATGGAGGAAAGAAAACTACTTTGTAAATGTAAATTAAAGAAAAATAATTAGAAAGAGGAAGGGAAGAAAAAAAACTTGATCGGGGTTGGGAGCTTGATCGGGAAGTCGTAGAGCGCTGTAATTGCTTGGACAATTTTTTTGAAACCTTCTTGTGAGCTTGAATTTTTTTTTTGATGGAATGAATTGTGTGTGTTTGAAAAATGTGATTCATGACATATTTATTAGATTTTTTTTGAGCCAAAATACCCCCTACCCCTCCAATAAAGTTGTTGTAAAGATTTTTTTGGTCATTTTGGACAAATGACCAAAATATTCCAGAAACGGTCATAAAACAGTCAAATAGTGGGGGCATTTTGGTAAATGGGGACCCAAACGGTTTTTTAAAAAAAAAAAAAAAGAAAAAAAAAAAAAGCAAAATCTGGTTAACCCGAGCCGGTCCGGGCTGGGCCCAAGCGGGCCGACCGTTGCTAATAAATAAAAAATAAAATCGGACCGGGCTCGGGATCGATTTCTTGAACCCAGCCAGGCCCAATGGATAAGCGGGTTCGGACGGGTCAGGCTATAGGCGGGCCGGGTCGGGCTACAAAGGCGGCAGGCTCGAGTGGACTCGAGCGGGCTCGGGCGAACCCGGGCCGGGTTCCGGGCCGCCCGGCCCGATTAACACCCTGAAGGGAGTATGAGTTAGACACCTTTTAAAAAAAAAAAATTGTCCTAAAAATTGATGACAAAATAATTAATTGTAGTGGGCACTAGCCCCTTGAGCTAATACTCTTCGGCCTCGTTTGGTTCGCGGAATGGAAAGGAAAGGAAATTGATTCCTTGATATTTCCTTTCCTTTAGGAAATTATAATTCCTATAAACTTTACTTTTCGGTATTTAGAAAAATTGGAATTATAGCCGGAATATATCTTTACTTTCCATTATAGTGTTTGGTGTTTCTAAGGAAAGGAAACAAAATCAAGTCAATTTTTTAAAAATACCCTCGTGTTAATAAAAATAATTATTACTTAGCAATATTTTTGTCTAAAAGATATTATGGATAAAAATGGTAAATAATATTATGAGCATGGATATTTTGGTCAAAACTTTTTTGTAATAAATGCAGGAAAGTTGGAGGGAAAGTGATTCCTTAGGTAAATGGGAGGAACCACTTTTTTTCCTATTTTTCTACCTCTTGAGAATCATTTTTCCTTTCCAACAACGTTCCTTTGGCTCCCAAACATAGGAAAGAAATCACTTTTCTTTTCCAAGCTCAAATTTCGGTAACCAAACGAGACCTTCATGTATTCAAGTCAACAAATAATAGTTAAAATATTAAAATATACACTTGAAATTTGTTTTAAAATAAAATGGTGGACCGGAGGGATCACTAATGACCAAACCCAATAAATTCCAATAATTCCTTGGAGCTGAGTTCCATGTACGACCCATTTGTGAAAGGTTGTGTGTTTCAATAACAAAAATGAACTCACTCCTTATACTTCTTAAGAAGAATACGTTAAAAAAAGAATTATATTTACATAGGATGCAAACTGTTGATAGGAATGATACATAGAGGGGAAAAAAAAAGATAATGGTAAGAAATCAAATAATTTTACCTGGCCATTGGGCTCAGTATAACTGCTATAAAGCTCTCACAGAGATCAATAATACAATCTCCTCGTGTAGGGGTGAGCATTATTCGATTTTGGGTCAAAAATCGAATCGAACTAAACCAAATAAGAGATTCAGTTCGATTTTAAAAAAAAAATTCGATTCGGTTTTGGTTTCGAAAATACTAAAAAAAATTGGTTTCGATTTCGGTCCAAAATCGAATAAAATTCTTTTGTTTATATATATATATATATATATATATATATATATATATATATATATATATAAACAATGCAGCGGCTAGGGTTTTCTCCGCTGGGGAAGACCCCTGTTGGAGAGGGCGAAGGAGCCGGCTCTGCTACTGTGTCCATCCCGTCAGCGGCCGGCGAAGAAAGAAAGGATACAGACGACGACGAGGGAGTTAAAGAAGTTGAGGTGGCGGGCGGATGGACAACGGTGGAACGCCGTCGGAAGCTGCGGCCGTTTCAATCACGGGAAAGGGAGGGACGACAAGCTGGATGGGGAAATCAGCGGGGGACGCGGGAGAGCCAACGGCCACCCGGCCAATCCCGATCGGTGGGACAGTATAGGCCACCCAGGAGGGAGGTCCCCTCCCCTGGGGGCCGCAAAGAGGCAGAAGGGGCGACTAACAACAAATGGAAGGAGAAGGAGAACTACCAGGAAAACAGGCAGACGACTAAAGTGTCCCCGACACAAGACAGAAGTGCGAGTTCAACTGGTACATGGTCGAAACCGATATCCTGGGCAGAGTTGTGCAGACCTGCGCCGGTTCATGAGGAGGTGGACTTGCAATACGTCGAACCGAGCGTTATCAATGGTGTTAGAGTGGTAGAAATTACAGCCGATGATATTCAGGAAACGACTGAATACTGGAGAAACACTTTGGTGCTATATGTGATGGGCAACAGGCCGATTTACGGCCAAATCCGAGCGTTCGTGTATCGTGTTTGGAAGCCCAAGGGGGACATGGAGATATTCTCACGTGAGAACGGTTTTTATTTCATCAAATTCGCCCTATCCGAAGATATGGAGCGTATTCTTGAGGGGGGACCATGGACTTTCGATGGCAGACTAGTGGTCCTTAAACGATGGTACCCTGCTCTCAATTTTGAAAAGGACAGATTATCGAAGGTTCCAGTTTGGATCAGATTGCCATGGCTCTCGCCCCAACTATGGAGTGTCCCATCCATTATGAAGATGGCAAGTATGATAGGGGTCCCGATACGCACAGACATCCCGACAGCAAGAAGGCAGCGATTATCATATGCCAGAATCTTCGTAGAAATTGCGGCGTCTGATACCCTTCCCAGGAAAATTGATCTCGTCCTACCTAATGGGGAGTGGCTCTCCCAGGATGTTGAATACGAGTGGGTGCCTCCGTCTTGCCCTCGCTGTCAATGCTTCGGGCACACTAAAGTGCATTACAGAGAACCATTAGAGGAGGTGGAGAGTGCTGGGGACCATCCTCTGCAACAAAACAACTTAGGCCATCAGGGCAGAAATCCTGATATCGATGTTAGTCAGCAAACTTCCTCCCAGGTCGCTCATGTTCAGGAAGGAGCTGAAGTACATTTGCGGTCGGATCAATGTAACTTGAACGAAGGAGAGGTTGCAGGAGATATTGCTCGCCATAGTTCCTCGGTGCTTGGCAAAAGGCACGGGACTTACCTACCTTGTTTCGATTAACAAAATGCCTTGGAGGAATTGGCTTTTGAAAACAAAAACAAGAAGAAAAAGTACAAGAAGTACAAATTCGATTCTGGAAAAGTATTACTATGGAAGTCTGATTCGTAAATGATCACTTTGTTCCTTGGACCATATGATGATGATGAAGATCACTGCTTGAAGTAGAACAATTTGGAAGAACTAATGCACCAGAAAGGTATCGACGCACTTGGGCACTGATGGCGAGGCCGAATGCTTTCCTACTTTGCTTCACTTTGTTCTGGAAGAAAAGTTGAAGAAGGATGCTCCAGAGAATCAAAATCTCGAAGCTCTGATCTCTGTATTCTCTCCTGTCTCTCTCTGTCTGTCTGTGTCTGTTGTATGAGAAAAATGAGTCTATTTATAGACTGGGGCTTTCGTGCGTAAAAGAGCATCAACATCTGTCTTTACGCTAACAACTGCCCTCCACGATCAGAATCATCCTCTGTACATGCTGACACGTGTCCCATCATTTCAGTAAGAATAGGATACATGTACACACGTTCTTCGAAATATGTGGCATGAAGACCACGTACGCACACCACGTTCCAAACTGGCCAGAACGAATAGGGCGTAAAAGGATGAGCGTAAACTAGCTCTGTCATAGGTTTCCAGCGTAAAGTGGTTATTGAATAACCTTGAGCGTAAAATGGCTCAAATAGACTTCACGTACACATTTTTTTTATGAGCGTAAGGACTCATGTAAACCTCTGTACGTAAAAGAAACCATTCAGTGAGCATAAAGTAGCTCGATCTCTATAAACGACAACAATGGTCTTTGTGTGAGACAAATTCCATTGAACTCTGTGGTAAATGCCATCATTGATATCTTCATGTCAAAGTCTGCATTAAATGCGAGATTTGATAGCCTTTGTCCAGTGTGAAAGAGGCTGCTCAATCCTTGGCATAAAATCACCGGTGCAGACCCAAGCGTAAAGTGATCAATCTGCTTAGGCGTAATACAATTAGCCTTGTCTTGGGCGTAAAGAAATTACCCGTTCTGTTAGGCGTAAAGCAGGCACTTACGAATGAGATGACTCTTTCTTTGAAGCACTTTTTACGCTCCTACATACCTGCGCATACAATGGAAGGTAATAATCTCGCCATGGTGCTAGTAGGAGAAAGTAAGAGAGGGACATGAGGACATGACAAGACGGACACAGAAGTTGGGGTAACAACAAGAGCTGCCAAGAGAGCGAGTATCCATGGTGGTTCCATGGTTAACGATGGGGTACCTACCAGCTGGGAGGACGAGTGGGTCGACGACCGAGCTCTGACGTGAGAGAATCCGCGTTGGACTTTACTAGTGCGGAAAGCTTCGAATCCCCACCACAGGTCTACTTCCGACTCAGGCACAGGAGCTGTGGATACCCATAGCTCTAGAGTTGCAGTGGTTGCGCCTCCAAACCGTCCGATGGAGCGCAATATAGATCATGAGGACACCCCCAATACGTCTGGTTGAGAAGATGGTTTGTACCGGGTATTGGTACTATTGACAGAATTCATCGCAGTGTACTATGGCCAGCAATACGTCTGGTATTTAAAGTCAGGATCAACCTGCTGTCGGCCATGGTGTGTCGGATAAATGCAGGTTTGAGAACCTTCGGCGAGGAGTTAATCAACAATGCTCCTCATCGGAAAGTTTTTCCTAGGGTAGAGATGCCCTACACTTATCTGATGGGCTGGTTATTGCATCACAACTGCAGATTATTACCGCCGGGCCCAGGCGATGATGCGGGGGTCTTTCTCCAAAAATTCAGCAAAGCTACATGGATTGCTACAACTGTAGCAGATACCCGAGCGGTTTTGAATTATTCATACGGTTGGAACTTCTTTTGTACCCGGCCGCATGTTCTGGCAGATTGCTTCGGTGTCCAGTTTGAAGATGAAGTTGACGGAAGAGTTGTATTACCACAGTTAGTCTTTAGGTGGCTTCAGTGCATCAGACCGTCTCATCTGATGTACAGAAACGAAGACAATTGTGCGTTCGAACCATACTTGCCCAGTAGGTTTGCTCGCCAATTTGGATACGACCAACTTCATGTTGGTAATCCTCTAACTAATTTCCGTTACTATGGGAAATTACTTGACGGAGCTAGAGGATGGATTTAATTTGGTAGTGCTCGGACTGGTGCTAAATTTAGAATTTCGACTGCCACCAGTACCACAGAACTGCGTATACTCCATACATATGCCCACTTCTATACTTCAATTCGTTCCTTTGTCCATGGTTACAATATGAAGGGTAGTCTGAGGTGGCCGAAAGAAGGAGATATTGAGGAGCAGGTTAGTGTACCAGCAGACATCCCTGACGATACTGGCATCCCAGATCCGTTTCTAGTAGTTATCCCGACAGGAGTTGAAGAACCAGCTGCGGAACCTATCATTATTGGTAAAGGTCGCAAAAGAAAACAAGGTGCAGCTGCCACGTCTCCAGAAAAAACTCCAGAAAAGAGGAAAAGATCCACCACCAAAGGGCCTTCAAAGACAAGCGTTTACACTCCAGAAGAGGATATTGAGGAAGATCCTCTCGTCGGTCCTTCTTCAATTCATCCTGGAGAGGGGTCTTCAGCCCCTCCACAGACAGTTGGATCAGGATCTGTAACACTTTTGTCTCCTGGACGTCTTAGCACCTCGCTTCATTTCTCTTTGCCGTCCAAGGCACAAGTTACGGAAGGTACTACCACTGTATCCGCTGCTGATCAAGATCGCATTCCATCGGACGAACCGGCTCTTGACTTTGAGGATGATGACTGGGATGGTGATTATGACACATATCTTGAAAAAAATGCACATATTCCAAGTATTATACAAAACCTATACGGAATTATGTATCAAGGTTTCGCATACTAATTTTTTTTGTTCATTTTGCAGATGTCATAATTGCCCCAAAGTCTGTAATTCCTCTTCCTCAAGAAGAAGAAGTCTATGAAAAAAATGAGGAATCTGAAGGAGAAGATTCTTCTTCAGAAAACTCAGATGCTGGAGATGGAGGAGTGCAAAAGCCTGAGATGGAGCCTCTAAAAGAACATCCTCCGTCGCTTGAAGCCCAACAAGCACAGTCTGAATTGTCTTCTCTTGTTGAGGATCAGCACCAAGAGGAGACAAGAGTCGATCCTACTGTAGGAGATGATGAAACTATCGGAGGTGATCCAGAATTGAACCAAAAATTAGCTGTAAAAAGTTTCACTACAGCTGAAACACTGGGCAATCCTGTGGAGCCATCAACTGAAGGAGATGCTGGAGGCATACTTGAACTTTCAACAGAAGCTGGGGAGATGATAACATCCTCTACTGTTGTCACCGATCCAGTACCAATTTCTGATAAGACAGTGTCAGAATCTGAACCAGCTTCTGTAGTTGTCATCACACCCATTGATATTACCGCCGCCAGAACTCCAGAAACGGCTGGGGTGACAAATATTGAAGACGTTGACGCCGAGGTCCTTGGGAGCCAGACAACAATAGCAACATTATCGGTTCCATCCTTATCTGTTGTTAAACCGATTGGAGATATAATCCCTGAAGCTTCCAGGGATCTATTGGCTATAACGGTAGTAGCAACAACGACTTCGTCTCACCCTGCTGTTGTACCCCCGATATCTGCTTCTGATCTCCAAGAAAAAGACCTGTTGGATATTGTTGCCAGGCCAAGTTCCAGCACAGAAATGAATCTCCTAGTTGAGATTTATACCGACACATTTTACAAAAGTTTGGCAACCTTGATAAAAATGGTCCTAAACGAGGGCCTCAATTATGAGACTTTGAAGACGGCAATGGCTTCGACCATCAATAATGTTGCTCTGTTCAGAGATGCAGAGAGAGCTGCCAAATTAGAGAAAATTGTGGAGGACCTTGAACAACCAATCAGAGAATATCTCAGGCTGTCAAATAGAACTGTAGAAAGTCTTATTGAGGAGGAATATGAAGCCTTAACAGCCGATTTCCTTGCTCGGGAAGCTACATACAATGAATCTCTTCGTGAACATAGTCTGAAGGTTGCCAAAGAGAAAGCATTCTTGGCTGGGATAAAGCCCTCACTTCACAGTCACAGGGTAGCTTATGATGCTCTGAACATAGATATTCAGAACAAAAATCATGAAATCCATGAGTTCGAGGCAGGGTTGGCTCGCCTTAAGGCTGAAAGAGAAAGGATGATCGAAGCTCGAAATCTGCACCTTACCCAGAGCTCGGTTTTAGAAGAGAAAGCTTATGGGGCTGAATCAACTATCAGGACCCTCGATGAAGCTAAAGAGGGTTTAATAACTACCTTCGCTAAGCTTTCTTGCATTTGCACCCCTGAGGCTCAACGTGCCGAGGCTACAAAGAAAGTTATGAAATCTCTTGGCAAACGGCTAGAAGAACTACGGCAGTTACTTCTAGATATTTCTACTCCATTTTGAAAGAATTTCTTGTAATCCATTTTGCAATGTTTCCAAGATGAATGAAATATATGTTTTTATGATCCTATCGCTTATTTGAAACAATAGGTATGAGATAGGAGATACTTGTCAGAGGTTATAGGAGCATGACAAGTCTTTTAAATGCATTATATCTATCCAGAGGTAATATGGACATGATAGATAAGTAAATTTAATATTCATCCAATGATCATGAGAACATGATGAAATAATAAATTCAATTAATCATCTGATGAGACAGAAGATTAATCTCTTCTCGAGAATATATAACGCCATCAGAGGTAATATGGACGTGATGGTATGTAAGAACTCAAAGAAGAGTAGATTAATATCTATGCAGAGGTCAAATGAACATGATAGATAAAAAAAAAAAATTCGTCAGAGGTAATATGAACATGACAGTATATAAGAAGTAGATAAATATCTACATAGAGGTCAAAATGATAGGTAGGAAGATTTGATATTCATTCAGAGGACTTAAGATCGTGATAAATAACGAATCCCATTTTACGTGCCAACCGGCAAGATATAAGAAAAGAGATGAGTAGTCAGCTTGACCAAACTTTGGTAGCTGGGGGATAATAAGATAGATGTCATTAAATTTCTTCCGAATCTGATGAGCTAGAAGAGAATTCTTCTTGTATGTCGTCATCAAAAATGTGAGACGGATCATATCCCAGCCCATGACGAGTCTTCTGGTAAAATGGATCACCGCATAATGGTAGTCGTCTACCCTTTCCTTGATTAAGACCTTGTATAGTCTTTAAATCGTATCCCATATTTTGGATGATCTTGATAGACTGTTGACTATATTTGTCAATTCGGATTCTTTCTTTATCTTTATCCTTCAGATCATCTGTCTGAGTAACAGGGATATTTCTGGCCAGACCAAATACGATTTGGCGCTTGTTTTTCTTATCAGACGGGACCACGAAACAAGATTCTTCGTATCGTCTGAAAGTTACACAAGCTTGTGATGAAGCGGATCATTTACAGTCTGATTGCTACGCTTCGGATTAGTCGACGGTGGACCATCATCCGTCTTCTGCATAGAATTGCCAATATTGACGATCAATGGTGATTCTGGATCATTCATACCAGAAGTACGCCCTTTGACTTTGATCATAAAAGGTTGAACTTGACACTTAGCAGGAATTTTTATTGATTCCTCAGATGAAGCTTGAGTTCTTCCTTTAACTTTGATTATCAAAGGTTGATCATTGACAAGTTGAGGTTGGATTCGTCCCTTGACCATGATCTTCAAGGGTTGTTCTTCTGGTAGATCTTCATTGATAGACTGATCCTCAGATGATGATTCTTCAGCCATGTCTGATATCTCTTTCATATGCTCTTGTTTATAAGCTTTGAATCAGAGAAGTAGGCTTCGACACCCTTGAAAGGATTAATATCAGCAAATTCAGTTTTCACAACTCCTTGGGAATCCACATATTTGAAGCATTGGTGGAGAGTTGAAGGCACAATATTGTGCTCATGAATCCATGGTCTTCCAAGAAGAATATTGTAGGATACATCCGAGTTGATAACATAGAAAGTTACCATGGTTCGAAGATCGCCGATCTGAATCTGCAACCGAATCTTCCCCAGTGGCTTACTCTTGCCAGAGTTAAAACCAACAATAGTGGTACTAGTGTAAGTGAGCTCACTAGTAGGAATCCTCAGGGGTCTTAGCATACTCTGAAGAATTATGCTGATTGAGGACCCGGGATCAATGTAGATCCTGTCAATTTCAGTGGATCCGATATATCCAGTGTAGCACAGAGGCCTATCATGCTTATTGTATTTCAATAGCATATCCTCTTGTGTGAAGATGATGTTGGGAATTGCTTCCATCACGCTATGACATTGTGGACATGACACTGGCATATTATCGGGAGTCTTGAGTTGAGCTAAGCATGAATCTGCTTGAAGTAAAGCTTCGCTCAAAGTCTCTCTGCTTTCTCTGGAGAGGTGAAGCAGTTCAAATATAGACAATCTAGCCGGAGTATTGGCTAACTGAGCTAGAATATCGAACTTGTAAGGCTTCATTGTCACCCCCTGACTGGAAGCAGACTTCAATGGGATATCAAAGCGTACTGCCTTCTGTTTCCCCTTTTCAACCACAGATGGTTTAGCAGGAACAGGAGAAGGTTGAACCGGTAGCGTTTCCACTACATCTTTTGCTTCTTTGGAGGATCCCTCATAGTCTTTGTGGTACTCTTTTCCAGATCTTGTACCAGCAAAAGTTTCTTCCTCAGACTCAGGAGAAGAAAGTACCATATTACAGGATTTAGTCTTTTTTCCTTTAGCCTTCTTCTTGTGAGGACTGTTACGAGGAATTTCAGAACCCAATCCAGCGGTAGAATTCTGATTTTGAATTTGTAAAGGAAGACGGATTCCTTTATCATGGTTCAAACCTTCTGCCTTTTGAAAGTCGTAACCCATCTTCTTCATGAGA
The DNA here is from genome assembly GCA_029216955.1 of Iris pallida. Classification (NCBI taxonomy): domain Eukaryota; kingdom Viridiplantae; phylum Streptophyta; class Magnoliopsida; order Asparagales; family Iridaceae; genus Iris; species Iris pallida. The sequence goes on along the minus strand of JANAVB010035820.1, from coordinate 4,044,884 downwards.
ATAACAGATTGCTGACTATACAAATGGATAGGCAGTGGACTTTGAACAGGCGTTTCAGCACAGGAAGAGGAATGAATCTCTACAACTACAGGAGAATGAAGTACAGACGTCTCTGTAGTTAAGGAAGAAGAAGGATTTAGGATACGAGGAGAAATCCTTGTTGGAGCTTTTTCATAAGCAGCAAAGACTTGTTGTGCCCGGTATAAAGAAATACTATTCATAGCTAGCCACTGCTGATGAGTAAGCTTGAGCTTGGTAGGAGGAGCTAGACTTGGAGGACAGATGTTTAGTCCTTTCAGTCTATCTTCCAGAGGGAGGTCGTCCCATAGATGATCCAAGTCATCAGAATCTGGAATAATATGAGAAATCATGTTGCAAGTTTTGACTTTCTTGCCTTTCTTGGATTTTAGAAGTTTTACCTTAATTTTCCAGTTCAGGCACTAAGTCAGGATGTACCCACATGATTTCACCATTCTTCAATGTGAGAGGCAGCAATCCTGTATTTTCTTTCCTGGCAGGCGAAATATTCACAATCTTCATCGTCGCCTTCGGAATTGGTATAATTCCATCTGGGACTTGCTGTGGAGAAAAATCCCCAAACTGAAGAGAAACCATATTGGTTGTCACCGTATCGTCATCATTGGTTAAAGCAATGGCGCCACCATTTATCAGCTCTTGGATCTTCTTTTTCAAGACATAACAAGCACTGGTAGGATGATTAATGTATCTATGATAGATACAATACTTGGAATTGTCGGTCAGATTCACCTCATTAGGCCTCTTTGGTTCTGGAATCTGAAGTTTACCACTTTTCACCAGACATTGGAATATTCTTAGAATATCACTTTCGTCAAAAGAGCATTCTTCTTTTGACCTGGAGGATTCCTGATTACCTGACGTCGTTTTGTTCTTGAAAAGATTAACCATAAGAGTATCTTTTCCTTTCACATTACGATTGCCAGGATTATTACCTGGATTATTTTTCTTTCCTTTATCTTCTGAAGCAAAAATCATCCTATGTTCGCGAGCCAACCTACCATTGGTCTCGGCAGAAACTGCTGCTATGATAAATGAAGCCCAATCTGAGAATTGGAAACCTGTGAAGACAGCAATGGATGGTCGCAGATTCATCTTGCATGTGTCAATCAACGCTGAATCTGGCATACCAGGAGGCATCTTTAGAGTAGCCTGTCGGAAATATTCAATGAACGTCCGAGTATCTTCTTTCTCCTTTTATTTGATTTCTATCAAGGAGGACATGTTCATGTCCATACCTCCTTCATAGAAGCGGAAGAGGAACATTGCTTTGAATTTGTCAAAAGACGAAATAGAGTTATCGGGTAAGCTACGATACCAGTCGTAAGCTGAACCTGACAGACACCCGATGAACACTCGAGTGAGAAGAGCATCATTTTTCTGCAAGTGTACAGTCATAATATCAAAGTAGTTGATATATTGACTGGGAGATGCTTTTGCATCAAACAAAACCATGGATTGTGGTTTGAACTTCGGTAAAAAGGGTACATCATTCCAATGAGGAGGATAAGGTTGCTTAATCCCTAGCCTCTGGAGTTGATCTTTGTGCCTTAAAACTTCAAACTGTGCTTTAAGTTCACGCACTGCTTGAATGGCTTCGCTGGTTTGAGGAAGCACATTCGACTGAGTAGTCGTTGGATGCACCATGACCCCCACTGGAGGTGGTACATCTTCTGGAATGATGGGATCCGAAGATGCAGAATTTTGATTAGCAGCAGGCTCTTGAATGTTCAAAGGTATTTCAGCCCCTTGACTATCTTGAGTTTGTGCTGCTACTGGTGCCGGTGTTACTACTGTCGGTTGAGCAGTTTGCTGATTCAAAATTATTTGATGCATGCTTTGCACCATATTAAGCATATCCTTCAGTGATTGTTCAACAGCAGTGAGACGTTATTCTGTATTAGCAGATGACGTCTCTGGTTCATCTCCAACAGCGTAGGATTCAACCTCTCTTGAAGATACAAAAGGGTTTGTATAGAAGTACGAATCCACGCTATCGGTATCAGACTCAAGAGATTGAGTACCCCCAGCCTCTGAATCAGAAGTCTGCAATTGTCTTTGTCTTCTTGATCGAGTATTCTGATATACTCCTTCAAAGGAATCAAGAAGCTTGTTGAACTGTTGTTGACTTGTTGGGACGTGTTCCGTCTTGGACGTCGTCCTCTGTTAGTATGAGATGCCATGTTGACTGACACATATGGCAGCTCATGTTCTTGGTCTTCAGCTTGATGTGGAGGTGTATTGAAACTCAATCGATCAAAAACCGATCGTCTTGAAGCTGAACAACAACAGTTAATTACAACCTGGTGGTATTCACAAAGATGTTTTTCTTGGGGGAATGTCACCGGAGATTGTCTATTCTTACGCTTTTGCATTAGCAATTCGCGCAAGTCAGAAGGAGTGGATGAAGTATTCTTCTTTATTACATTGGGGGTAGAAAAACGTTTAGTCCCTTGTGTATAAAGAAGATTATTGGCTGCATTCGCAGAACCAAATTGTACATTTCTACGCGTTTGGAATTGTGTGCGTAAATCTTGAGATTTAGCACGCAGGTCTCCATTTTCTTGGCGTGTGATTTATAAATTTGGTACCTTGCGTAAAGCAGTATAAGAAGGTTGTTGGTGTAGAACAGAAGTTGTACCAACAATATTTTTACGCTGCACACGTTTAGATACATTCACATTCGACATGTGAGCATCATTGTGGATTTCATCTACACTGTCATAGACATGAGATTTATCTTTACGCATGGAACGTAAAATCTTCTTATCTACCACGTTACCAACGGGAGATTTTGTTTTACACGAGGAGCGTAATTTATTTGGGCCTACCACGTCACCGACGGGAGACTGATTCTTACACCCAGAAGCACAAGCTTTAGAGTTTGCCCCATTACGAATGGGAGTCTCATTCTTATGAACTGAGCGTAAAATTTGGTTCTTACCTACTGAGCGTGAAACTTGATTTTTACGCAGTGGACGTAAAACCTGGTTATCTTCACCGTTACAAACGGAAGACAAATCGTCACACTTCGAGTGCAACTTTGAAGTAGGGACTGCCTCGTTATGAACGGGAGCCCCTACGACAGGAGTGGGAAGAATCCCTTTGTCATCAGAAGCAGCAGAGAGATCAGAAATCACTTTGGATTTGGGAATCCAAACTTTTCGTGCTTTGCGAGACTTTTGAACATTAGAATGGCGAGAACCACCCCCAATTCGGAGCATTTCTTCATAGGCAGTCTGGTCGAAGTGTACCACCAGAGTCTTCTTGGTCGAACCGACCGAAACATCATCATATTGAGCAATCACCTCCTCGTCAGAGGAGAAGGTAGTCCCCAGTAGAGTTGCCATTTTTGTTTCGATTAACAAAATGTCTTGGAGGAATTGGCTTTTGAAAACAAAAACTAGAAGAAAAAGTACAAGAAGTACAAATTCGATTCTGGGAAAGTATTGCTTTGGAAGTCTGATTCGTAAATGATCACTTTGTTCTTTGGACCATATGATGATGATGAAGATCACTGCTTGAAGTAGAACAATTTGGAAGAACTAATGCACCAGAAAGGTATCGACGCACTTGGGCACTGATGGCGAGGCCGAATGCTTTCCTGCTTTGCTTCACTTTGTTCTGGAAGAAAAAGTTGAAGAAGGATGCTCCAGAGAATCAAAATCTTGAAGCTCTGATCTCTGTATTCTCTCCTGTCTCTCTCTGTCTGTCTGTGTCTGTTGTATGAGAAAAATGAGTCTATTTATAGACTGGGGCTTTCGTGCGTAAAAGAGCATCAACATCTGTCTTTACGCTAACAACTGCCCTCCACGATCAGAATCATCCTCTGTATATGCTGACACGTGTCCTATCATTTCAGTAAGAATAGGATACATGTACATACGTTCTTCGAAATATGTGGCATGAAGACCACGTAGGCACACCACGTTCCAAACTGGCCAGAACGAATAGGGCGTAAAAGGATGAGCGTAAACTAGCTCTGTCATAGGTTTCCAGCGTAAAGTGGTTATTGAATAACCTTGAGCGTAAAATGGCTCAAATAGACTTCACGCACACATTGTTTTTTATGAGCGTAAGGACTCATGTAAACCTCCGTGCGTAAAAGAAACCATTCGGTGAGCGTAAAGTAGCTCGATCTCTATAAACGACAACAATGGTCTTTGTATGAGACAAATTCCATTGAACTCTGTGGTAAATGCCATCATTGATATCTTCATGTCAAAGTCTGCATTAAATGCGAGATTTGATAGCCTTTGTCCAGTGTGAAAGAGGCTGCTCAATCCTTGGCGTATAATCACCGGTGCAGACCCAAGCGTAAAGTGATCAATCTGCTTAGGCGTAATACAATTAGCCTTGTCTTGGACGTAAAGAAATTACCCGTTCTGTTAGGCGTAAAGCAGGCCACTTACGAATGAGATGACTCTTTCTTTGAAGCACTTTTTACGCTCCTACATACCTGCGCATACAATGGAAGGTAATAATCTCGCCATGGTGCTAGTAGGAGAAAGTAAGAGAGGGACATGAGGACATGACAAGACGGACACAGAAGTTGGGGTAACAACAAGAGCTGCCAAGAGAGCGAGTATCCATGGTGGTTCCATGGTTAACGATGGGGTACCTACCAGCTGGGAGGACGAGTGGGTCGACGACCGAGCTCTGACGCGAGAGAATCCGCATTGGACTTTACTAGTGCGGGAAGCTTCGAATCCCCACCACAGGTCTACTTCCGACTCAGGCACAGGAGCTGTGGATACCCATAGCTCTAGAGTTGCAGTGGTTGCGCCTCCAAACCGTCCGATGGAGCGCAATATGGATCATGAGGACACCCCCAACCATAATTAATGGGTGTCGTCTCCTGGAATGTGCGGGGCACCAATTCGATAGGTAGATGGAGGAAAGTTCAAAATATGGTGAATAAACACAAATGCTCGGTAGTCGCCATTCTAGAGAGTAAACTTAAATCGGTTGAGAAGATAAACCGAAGAACCTCTGCTCATTGGATGTCCGTGCACAATAGGGAGATATGTGATTCGGCTCGCATCTGGCTCATGTGGGATACGAGAGTTTGGTCAGGTCAGGTATGTTTTCTATCTGAACAATTAATATTGGTGGATTTCACTAATAAAGGCGGCCTCTGATTTTAATTCGGTGCTGTCTATGGCCATAATAATTGCAGACAGCGCTTCCAATTATGGAAGGACATTATTCAGGTTGCTAGCCAGAATGAAGGACAGGTTCCGCTCTTACTGAGCGGCGATTTTAATGCCATGCTGGCAGTAGAGGAGAAACGGGGAGGCCGCCCAGTTCCAGACTTCATATTGGCTGACTTCAGAGACTGTCTCCTCGCCTCGGGTCTGTCCAGTCTCACTAGAACCGGCCAAGCTTGGACGTGGAGCAATATTTCGTCTCGAAACCGAGTAGCGTGCCTACTAGACAGAGCATTGTGTAACAATCGGTGGTTGGAGATATTCCCGGCAAGCAAGACGGAGGCTCTCCAATGTGGTACTAGCGACCACTCGCCCATTCTCATCCGCTGGGCTCCTCCAGGACTTCCTCGTCGGCGTCCGTTCAGATTCAATAAGGCTTGGCCTCACATTGAAGGCTATCAGGAGGCGTTCAACAGCGGGTTCTCTATTGACGTTGGAGGCAATCCTCAATTCCAACTTACCCAGCGGTTGAAACATGTCAAACTGACGCTTAAGCATTGGAATCGCTCGAGGCCAATAGAGGAACTTGCTGCCAAGGCCAAGGAACTACTAGACACCCAATGTCAGCTCCAGGAGGACCCGGATAATGTGGCCATCATTGACAGAGAACTTAAGTTGCAAGAAGAGGTCAGACGGTTGCAGTTCCTTGAGGAAATCCAACTCCAACAAAGAGCCAAATGTAGTTGGCTAAAAGACGGGGATCGAGGTACTAAATTCTTTCATGCCCTGGTCCGTTCGCGTCTTCACCGCAACAACTTTGGTCCTCTATTGGACGCCTCTGGTCGTACTATTACTGCGGATTGTGAATTACGATACGAAGCCATTGCTTTTTATACCAACCTGTACAACCAAACTGACTACATGTCAGAATTTCCGCATACCATGTGCAAGCGCCTAGTCACCGAGGAAGGTAACCAGCTTCTCCGAAGAGAGATTTCCTTGGAGGAGGTTGAGCTTATAGTTAAGGAGTCAGATCCCAATAAGGCGCCAGGGCCTGACGGGTTCAACTCTGCCTTCTACAAAGCCCATTGGGGACAGCTCAAAGGACTCGTTCTCCATGTAGTCCAAGATTTTTTCAAAACAGGCAAGTTGCTTAAAGAGATCAACCACACTTTTCTTACGCTCATCCCTAAAAAGGAGGGGGCTTCTTCTCTGAGTGACTTCCGACCTATAGCTTGCTGCAACTTTATTTATAAAATCATTACACACCTAATGTGTAGCAGGATGCAGGAAATTATGCGGAGTTTAATTTCTCTCAATCAGTCAGCATTCATCAAAGGTAGATCCATATCTGAAAATTGTCTTCTAGCCCACGAACTAGTCCGAGACTTCAACAAAGCAGGAGGCAGAAAAGGGTGCGTCAAATTAGACCTTCGCAAAGCCTATGACATGGTCAATCGCAGTTTTGTCTGCGATATGCTTCGGAGTATGGGGTTTGAGGAGTGGTGGGTTGACAGGATCCGTGAATGTATCACCACTCCCACGTTCTCTATTCTAATTCAGGGGCAGCCGTATGGGTTTTTTTGGGAGCAACAGAGGACTGCGTCAGGGGGACCCGCTCTCCCCATATCTTTTTACCATAGTGATGGAATATTTCATGGGTATGATGGATATTGCTGTACTCAGAAAATCTATTGTGCCTTTGTACAAGCAGGTTGATCCCATAGTCTCTCATCTGATTTACGCCGATGACCTGTTAGTCTTCATCGAACCATCAAGGGAGAGTATTTACTCTCTCAACAAGCTATTAGAGGAGTTTGGATTGCTGACGGGTCTTCATCTCAACCGGGAAAAAAGTCAGGTGTACTTCAACAAGGATTGCGCTGAGAAGGACACCTGGTCTAATCTACTTCGAATCGAACAGGGTCAGCTTCCAGTCAGGTACCTTGGTCTGTCTCTCTATTAACTATGCAAATGATGCTGATTGTGCAGGATTAGTACAGTATGTATAAGGCCGATTGGAAGGTTGGCAGGCCCAATTGCTATCTTTCGGGGGAAGAATAGAGCTTGTACGCTCGGTTATTATGGCTATTGTCGCATACTGGTTACAGGCTATACACATCCCGGACAAGACTATTCTGAAAATTGAACGTCTTTGTGCTAATTTTGTATGGCGTGGTGGGTATCATTCGATCGCCTGGGAGGAGCTATGTCGGGCTAAAGAGGAGGAAGGCATTGGTCTCCGCTCTTTGCGAGTTCTCCGGGAGGTCGCCATGCAGAAATTAGTCTGGAAATTTTTTGAAGGGGAGTCCTTATGGGCGAGATGGACCAAAGGAAGATATGTGGGAACATGTAACTTCTGGACTCTTAATATTGACAATAACTACTCGGTGACATTCAAGAACATGTTGCGGATTCGACATCCTCTGAAGGCCAAACTCACACGAGTCATTCATAATGGGAGATCGACCAATCTGTGGTTCGATCCTTGGTTGAACCACCAGAGTCTCATAGATAGACTTGGCTGGGATTCATTTGAAATTTATGGGCGGTCGGAGCCTCTTGCAGTGCTCATACAGGATGGGGCTTGGCGGCTTCAGGCCAGGCCATTCGGCCACCAGTTGACGGACAATATCAACCATATCCCCATCATTGGAGACGACGGATCTGATTCTTGGACGTGGTCTAATGTGAGTGACGGCAAGTTCTCTGTTAAGAGTGTATACGAGTCTACCCGGCCGCACGGTCCGGTCACGGAGTGGGCGCCCACCGTTTGGGCCAAGGGAGCGCCTATCAAATGGCAACTTTGTGCGTATAAGGCAGCGAGGGATCGACTCTTAACCAAGGAGAGGCTCCTGCGGTTTGGCATCATCAACACCGACCAAGCGTGTGTCTTATGTGGTAGTGGTCTGGAGAACAGGGATCATCTATTTTTTTAATGCCACTGGTCTGGAGTTATATGGCAAAGAAGCAGGGCCAATATTGGCTTGCCGTCATCTTACGCCCAAGGGTTTCATGAAGTACTACAGGATTTAGCGGCACTGAAGACTCGCGGGATAGTTATTTATAACAGAGCGAGAATCCGACTCCTCTCGACCGTTTGGCACATTTGGCGGGAACGAAACAGGAGGATTTTTGATGGCATGCAGTCCTCTATGCACGCCATATTGAACAACATTGACTGTGATATCAAGTCCATTGGATTATAACTGCTAAGGGTTTCTCCCTGACTTTAGTGCAGTATGTGTAAATTGTAATTCTCCTTTTTCTCAATAAAGTACCCATTCTTCAAATATATATATATATATATATATATATATATATATATATATATATATATATACACTATAGGTCTATACTAAGTATATATATATAGGTATATTTAGTTACTATATATATTAACAAACAAAAAAGTGCAAACAAACCGAAAAATCGAATAAATCGAATAAACCAAAAATCGAACCGATCTAATTCGGTTCGGTTTGATTCTGTCATGTACCATTTCGGTTCGCTTTCGATTTTGCTTATTCGATTTTCGGTCAAATTTGATTTACGGTTATCTGATTCGGTTTGAACCAAATTAACCGAATGCTCACCCCTATCCTCACATCATTTCAAAGCATATTTAAGGAAATACCAAGTGTTTTATGCCATCTTTGTATTTCCTAGGTAATTATATTGGTTAAAAAATAACACATTTTTGTTGGATAGGTTCAATTCCACAATTTTTTTAAAAAAAAATTAATAGTTGAGTCAAAAAAATTATTAGCCAAGAAAATAACACGAAAAATGTCATATTAACAAGGGATGATCTTGGAAAACATAATTGGGTGGGTCCGAATACTTGTGGTTTCTGTAATAGCCACAAAGAAGAAAAAAATATTTGTGGTTTCTGTAATAGCCACAGAGGAAAAATCTATATGCTTGAGATGTGTTTGGTTGAAAAAAAATAGATTCTTCAATCATAAGTACAATAACGTGGTACAAGTTTAATTGGAAAAAGACAGTTGGTTGTGGGACTTTATTGTAGTAGCTATATACGTTGAAAAATTGTTTGGAAGAAAATAATAGATTCTTCAATCAAAAGTACAACAACATAGTATAAATTTGCTAATACAATATTGTCTAACATCAAATATTGGGGAGAAGAGACTTCTGGAGGAGGGGACGAAAGAAGCAACAAAGGTTAATCAAGAGTCAAGACACATGAAGATGCACACCGGATACACAGGATAAAAGACGTAGTTGGAATCATTAAAAAAAAAAAAAAAAATTTCCTAGAGTAACTCATGAGTTACTAATTTTTAAAACAGAGAATTGCAGATATGGCCCTATAGTTGGTATAAATTGCTAGACGAGTAACGAAAGTTGAAATTTTGTATAAACAGCCCCAGAACGTCCTTAAAAAGTACGTTTATGTACTTTCGATCCGCTCTCCAGTATTTGCTATTCTAATTAATCTAACTAGTCTACATATACGTGCTTTGTACGTATTTTAATTTGAATATCATAAGGCCAACTGTCATCTTTTCGTCTTTTCCAAGTGACTATTCATGTGTATGCTTTCTTTTTACAATTCCAAGAGATTCGAAGTACGAAATTTTTTTTTTAATTTTCTATTGAGAATAATAACCTTTGAAAAATGGTAATGAAAGAAAAATGTATTACCATTAGAACATTAGAGTTGTATGGAAAAAAAGAAAGCTTCATAGCATGCAAACTTTATTGTTTTGACTCTTAAGACATGCAAATTGACGTAATAACATCATGTTTATAAAATACTCAAGGGTATTTTAGGAATTCAAATGTTTCACCACCAAGTTTTCCTATTATATAGTAGAATAAATTTTCTATTGAGAATAATAACCTTTGGAAAATGGTAAGGAAAGAAAAATTTATTACCATTGGAACATGTAGCATGCAAACTTTATTGTTTTGACTATAAAGACATGTAAATTGACGTAATAATATCATTTTTATAAAATACTCGAAGGTTTTTTAGGAATTCAAAATTTTCACCATAGAATAGATTAATCGTTAGCATTCACCTAACATATTCTATTTAATCTCATCCCCTACCACTTAAAAAACCGCTAACATTTAATTCATCCAACTAACTCATTTAATCCCATCATTATTCACAATTCAACCACCCAAACCAAACACACACACAGTAAACCACAATTTAAAAATGCACAACGCATTTAATTAATTTTAAAATAAAACGACTTTGTGAGGAGAGGGAACATGTAAACCCTATTAATCCAATGATTAGGACGTAAAATGACGTTTTATGTCATTCTGTGTAATTTTGAGAACATCTATTCTCCGAGAGCAGTTACAATAAATTCTATTGATGTATATACAATTTTCCTGATTTTAAAATTTGTTACTCGTCGCATCACCTTTTTAACTTTTTTTAAGAATCTAAACATAAAAAGTTAAGAATCTAAATAATTGAACTCGAAGTATATTCAACCAGTTTCATGTTTTATTTTGTTTTTGGACAATATTGGAGGATTTTGTGTGTGTGGTTTTTTTAAGGACGATTGATATGGATGTACTGCTCATTTGTAAGACTTTAATTTGATTTTTATAAGATTCTCATTTGAAAGACTATGCTCCTCAGTTTTCTCATGTGTCTATTCCGCCGGCATGTGATGTGCTTGATTAATTCAAACTTTGTATGGAGATATTCTGTATTGATGTTTGGTGGAAGTAAAAAATATATACTTAAAAAACACAAAATTTTATTGGGAGGGAAGAAGTTGCAGTTATTCGTGTGAAAGAAGAGAAGTTTGGAAAAATAACGTATCAAGGAAACTGGCGGTTTAAATTTTTTTTAAAATAAGCTGGTGCCAGTCACACTGACGCCGATTTTTTTTTATTTATAAACCTAGCGCCAGTACAACTGACGCCGAACACACAAAAAAAAAAAGAAAAAAAAAAAAAAAAAAGTTGGCGCGAGTGGCGCCGAGCAACTTTGTCCCGGGTTGGGGGGGGGGGGGGGGGGGGTGGGTGGGTGGGTGGGTGGGGGAGGGGGGGGGGTGTTTAATTGGCTGTTGGTTTTATTTCCTTTCATTTCTTTTCATTTTTTTCTTTGTTTCATTTCATTTCATTTTATTTTTTCTTTGTTTCATTTATTTTCCTTACTTCTTTTTTTTTCCCCTTTCTTTTCCTTTTTTTTTGGGTCAAGGTACATTTTTTTGGCGCCGGTCTTTAAATACAAGATTATTTAACGTTCAGATTGTAACGTTTGGATTGCAACGTTCGTTTTTTCGACCGTTGGATAATTTTTTTTAAATATAAGGTGGTATAGCTTCCACTCACACCAAACACTCCCACTCCTTTCTACCTCTTTAGTTCTCTCAACCAATACTCCAAAGTTTGAGCAAGTTTTCATTCTAAAGTTCTCTCTCAAGTTTCTGCTATATTCAAAACATTCCATTCTGCAATGGATCAAAGTTTAAGATTGTGGTGCTCGCATGGAGGTGCAGTAAATGGTTTATCTTATGAAGGAGGTTTTACCCAAATATTTATAACTGATCGTAGTATTATATTAGATAGCTAATTACGCAATTTGATTATTGAAAGTTTTTCTATTCAGTATGAATTTATATTAAGACACGTTTATGAGACACATTATTTTTTATTAGATTGTGAACAAGCTTGGAGTTTTGTTCTTGAAATTAATCTGCAATCGCCATTTATAAGTATTTTTGTAACTCAAGTACCACAAAGACTTGATTATATAAGTACTCAACGCGTTTCTAATTTCGAAGCGGGTCCGAGTCCTTCTAGACAAGTTCCTATTTCATCTCATGAAGAAGATGACACATTAGCTTTAGATAGTAATGGTGATTTTGATGATTTTCAAAGTATTGCGGATAGTGATGATTTAGTTAAAAATTCGGATGATGATATTGAAGATAATGACAATAATGGTACCACAAATGAATTATTCGTCGGACAATATTTCGATAGTCATTCTGCATTTAGAACTTTTATCGGTGACCTGGCAATATTTCGACGTAAAATTTATTTGTGGTACCATTATATACAGATAAATCCATTATTGTCCAATTGCAGTATTTCGATAGTCATTCTGAACACGTAAAATCTGGATGATGATATTGAAGATAATGACAATTATGGTATCACAAATGAATTACTCGTCGGACAATATTTACGTGTTCAGCTAGTGTCATGAACAATGCGAAGGGAATTATATATACCTATAATCAACCACTTGCAATTAGAAAGTATATGCTAGACCTATTCGTAGAGGTAATATTTTCCAGATTGCTATATTAGAAAATCGGCATTCTTGTTTAGTTGGGCTCACAACAGGTTCTCATCCATTGACAACTAGTTCATGGATCAAAAACAAGATAATTAATATAATTAGGGACAATCAGTCATACAGTTCATCACAAGTTGTTATGGATATACATAGAGAACATCGTATTAATATTTCATACTCTAAAGCTTGGAGAGCCCGAGAGATGGCATTAGCTGAAATAAATGGTAGCTACTTGGATGCATATGCAAATCTTAAAGAGTATGGTTTTAGAATTATCGAGTCAAATCCAGGTAGCAATTATTTTTTAAAGACTAATGAAAACAATAGCTTTCAAAGAATTTTTATTTGTTTCAAAACATGCATTGACGGTTTTTTGAGTGATTGTTTACCAATTATTAGTACTGATGCTACATTTTTGTCATCTAAATACTAAAGTATATTATTTATTGCTTGTGCTCATGATCCGAACTATAAACTTTATCCAATTGCTTATGCTGTTGCGGAAGGTGAGAACACAGAATCGTGGACTTGGTTTTTAACTAGTTTGAGAACATCTTTTGAAAAAAAAATTCATGAATGGAATAAAATTTCATTTATATCAGATAAACAAAAGGGGTTGCTTCGTGCCATGCGTTTAACCTTTCCAGAATCACGCTATTACTTTTGTATTCAGCATTTTAAACAGAATTTGAAATCGGTTACCCAGATTAAAAAGTTTTATCAAATGCTTGACTCTCTTGGAAGATCATACAACAAACCAGACGTTGATTCATGGTTTGAAATAATTAAAGCCGAAAACATGGACATGTTTAATTGGCTTGTTGAAGCAAATGATGAAACAAGTAATTTTTCACATTGGATTATTGCATATTCTCCTGTTCCTAGATTAGATATTAACACTTCTAATCTTGCATAATGTTTCAATATCTGGGTTAAAAATTTACGTGATAAACCGATAACAATACTACTTGACGGCATTAGAGCTAAGATTATATCTCTACAAGAGAAGAACTGACAATTTGCTCAAAATCTTGAAACAGAGTATTGTCCAAGGATGCTAAAAACAATTGCTCGAATAAATAGAGAAAAGCACCAACTGCATGTGTTGCATATTGAAGGTTATACTTTTAAAATATTAGATCGTGCAACAAATAGAACATATGTAGTATGCTTAGATAAAGGTTGTTCATGTTTACTGTAGTATCATACGTACATACCATGTGTGCATGCCTGTTATGCATGTAAGTCTTGCAATTCTAGTATCACAAATTATCACAAATTATTATTGCAACATATTTTCTACTAACAAGTTGAAAAGTGTATACGGGCCGCATCTGGAACCAATTCTACTGTCGTACGATCTTGAAAGTGCTTTGGTTAGAGGAAAAATTGGAGTACCAGATGTAAGACGCAAAGTTGGACGGCCAAAGAAGAACCACATCAAATCGAAGGATGAATCGACAAGAGATTTACGTTGCAGTAACTGCAATAGACTTGGTCACAACAGAAGAAAATGTACTTATTAGCCATCAAGTCGGTCATGATAGATTTACATTACAATTGTGTAATATTTTATCGTACCATTCAAGATATTATTTTCAAATTGTTACATTAGGACACTGCAGTTTGTAATATTTTACCATACCATTCAAGATATTACTTTCAATATGTTACATTAGAACACCAACAACAGAATCATCTATAAGAACTACCACGACCGCTTCTAACCCACCTAGCGTACTCTCTTTGTCTAGTTGGTCTAAGATTTGGAGGATCAAACCGATTTGGAGGTGGATCCGAATCCGAATCCAAATCTGTTTCCTCTTGAGTAGGCATTTTAGCAGCTGGAGTTGACACTGGAGCTGCTAGAGTTGACAACAACCTCACATACTCCGCTATGTTTCTGAACCAATCTATTGCTGTTGGAGTTGACACTGGACCGGCCGGGGAGATACTCTCTCCAGCAGCATGGTAGGAAGTCCCCTCTCCATACTGGTAGGAAGTCCCTTTTTCCAGCATAGTAGGAAGTCCCCTCTCCATACTAGTAGGAAGTTCCTTCTCCAGCATGGTATGAAGTTCTCTCTCCATACTGGTAGGAAGTCCCCTCTCCAGCATGGTAGGAAGACTTGTCGCCATACAGGTAGGAAGTCCCTTCTCATAATGGTATGAAGTCCCCTCTCTAGACTGGTAGGAAGTCTCCTCTCCAGATTGGTAGGAAGGGAACTCCTCTTCATGCTCATATATAGTGGAATAACGGCTTCATCTCTGGCTAACGTTGTCGGAAGGATAATCCGGTAGAATATGTACCGGAGGCAAATGTGGTTGGGCCACGCAAAACATCGTGATTTATCCAAGCCGTCATCCTTCGCATAAGATCGACCATCGTATGTGGCTGCCAGGTGGAACTTTCACTCCTCCTAATTTCTCCTTTAATTTCTAAACCCTGAAATGTAATAGGTTTGGAGGATATATTTATTCAAAAAAATTGAATTTAGCAAAATATTAAAATACACGATTGACAAAATAAAACTTACGAAATCGGTAGGCCTGTTTATTATTATGTGCATGCTTGTATCATCCTCAGCTCTATTAGTGAACCGCGGCTCCTCAAATTTATAATTTCTGTTGCATACACGCGGTGCTCCCCACCAACTTCTGTAAGAAAAGTCATCCAACCCTACAACGTATTATAAATTTTTTAGCCAAATACAACGAATTATTAAATAAAACATCATAAATTAAAAAACTTACAATCATTGGGTGTTTGCACTTGACGAGACAAATTACCAACACTATAACACTCGAATCTTGAATCCCAACCAGGAAGCAGATTATTAACTCTAGCTTGTGCTTGGGCTACAGCGTAGCTATTTGGCAGTGGATCATTAGAAATTATTTGAACCATCCCAAATTGTCGCAGAACCCAATCCGTTGGATGGTACATGGTCCGGTAGTCGTATATGATATAATATCTGTGCATACTATACTAATAGGACATCCTCTGCATATCGGGAGCATCGAGCCGTATAACATATGACATCCATGTAACCTATTTCCAAAGTTACTGTAAATAACAATGATACAACTTTATTTAAAAAAAATATAAATATAACATTTATTGACCTCCATATGTTCTAGCGAGTCAAATTGCGACTGATAAATGGGGACAACCTGAGTTCTGCAATGTGCCTGGTCCACTTCATCAACCGTCCATCGCTTGGCTACCGGAAATAGACCAGTTTCACGACTAATATGGGTAACTGGTCTACCAATAGCAAAATGTTCATAGGACCATACCTAAGGTCATTATATCATGCATCTAATCACCTTTGTGTTACAGTATAAGATATTACAATAATATAACAACATTATAAAAATACATGTAGTAGAAGCATGAATCTAGTCAGATTTGTGTTGCAGGTATCTAACATCGTTTTAACAAACTCCGTCAAGTAGGTATACAAAAACGCCAATGCTGCTGCTCCCCATGCATGTCGAGTCTTTTGTTTCAATTTTTCAAAAAGAGGTAAAAGACGAACACTTACTTTGCAGCCAGTTCCGTTTGGAAAAAGAACTGAACCACACAATGCAAGTAAATATACTCTTGTGCAACAAACAATCTGAAATATTAATTAAATCTTTATGGAGTCAAACTACAACAATAATTTTTAATCTGACATAAAATATCAATTTTTATATCCGATTTTCATCTACGACCACCGGACCGTCAGGTATACGATCAAGAAACATAAAGTTGCTTCATAGCCAACTAACGCTAACGTCCGATCTACCTTCTGTCCCTGTCCGGTCGGACTGGATACACCAAGATATCTACTTATCAAAACACTAGCATCTGATCGATCGGTAAAGCATATAGGATGACCTGTAATACTAATTTAAAATATTATAAGATCGAAATAAATGTATCATTTGTGAAATTATGTAATAAGTTATCGAACCTGTAATAGTTAATCCTAAAATGTTGGCTATGTCCCAGAGAGTAACAGTTATTTCTCCTACTGGCAACTGAAAAATATTATGTTGTGGCCACCAACGCTCTGTTAAACTGAACAACAGGTCCTTGTCATGTTGCATAAACTCTATTTGGTCAACATAATTGAAACCGAAAGACTCAACCAAGTCTTTTTGTTCGAAGATTAGCTCCCATTTGTCGGCTTCGACGTCATTTTTAACATGACGCCATTGACCATGTTCCCGTAAACGTGCTTCCAGCGGATAATTATACAAATAGAAATACAATTTTATTAAGTTAAACAAACTCATTTAATGTATCAATAAAAATTAATATATAATAAATAAAGTTTTGCAAAATAAATTACCTTTTCAGTAAATACCAGTTCAAAAACAAGACTTTCACGTTCTTGAATTTCTCTTTGGGTGATAGGTCCACCAGGAATGCGATCATCATTCTGATTTTTCATTTTCTCTCTACTAAATAGAACTATTCTTCTTCTCTTTGCTGATCTTTTACTTCTTCTGCTGCTTCTGAGTGTTGGTTGTGTGGTCGTCCTCTTCTTATAACCCAAATTTTTACCTACGTCCAAAACAACTTAACGAGTGAAAGAATCTATCTGAACCTCAATCCCTCTCAATCTCCTCAAATCTCCTGAATCTCTTTCAATCACTCAGAACCAAAGAAAGAAAGAGAGAAAGAGGAAGAGGAAGAGACAAACTCATGAATGACTTGACAAAGAAAAGTAAATAAACGGAAAAAAAACAAAAAAAACAAAAGAAACATAGAAAGAAAAGAAAGAAAATAAAAAGCAACAACAGAAGTTAAAAATTTGCAAAGAAGAACACAAAAAAACAAAAAACAAAAAACAAAAAAAGAACAATCAAGCAACAACATAAGTTACAAATTTGCAAAGAAGATGATAAAAAAAAGAACAATCATTCTCTCGGCCAAAGTTGCTCGGCGCCAGTGTAACTGGCGCCAACTTTTTTTTTGTTCGGCGCCAATTGCACTAACACCATGTTTAAAAAAAAAAAAAAAATCGATGCCAGTGTGACTGGCGCCAGCTTGTTTTAAAAAAAAAATTTAGACGCCAGTTTCACTGGCACCAATTCCCTTGATACGCTATTTTACATATTTTCCCTTGTAACTGCAATTTCTTCCCTCCCAATAAAATTTTCTGCTTAAAAAAAATAAAGCCGAATGTAATTAAAAATATTAAATATACCTCACATCACATCATTAAAAAAATAAAAAATAAAGATTCCGAACGTTATGGCGGACGCCGTGCAAAAAATCATTAAAAAAACCTTTTAGAAAGTCAGGACTGAGATGGGACAAAATATTTATTTGAGTTTGCGAAAAGCTAGAATTTAGTAGATGTAAGAATTGGGTGAGGGTGAAAAATAAAAATAGTTAAGAAACAGATCATTGCTTTATTATGTTTTATCGAAGGGACTAGGGAGATTATGAAATTGAACAAAAAATATAGATAAGCTTAAATTCAAATTGAGTTTCTTAGTGATAAAAACAGTAGGGAGTTTGTTAGAAAATATTATAAAATTTAACTGTTTTATGACTGTCAAATTTGTGGAGTAGTGCGTTGTGTATATCGAGTACTGTCAAATTTCTAAATAATAATAATAATAATAATAATAATAATAGATTTGTAAAAAAAAATTGTAACAGTTATGCATATTAATTCAAAACTGTCAAAATTTTGATAGTATATATAAAATTAAGATCATCAAAATTTTGATAGTCCTATAATATGCAGCAAGGACTATCAACATTTTAACACCGCCAATGATGGATGGCCAATAGTGTACTACCGTTAACATTTTTAAGACTAATTAGCATTTAGACCCTGAATTTTATATACTTAGGCCTTGTTTGGTTCGCGGAATCTCCGGATTGGAGAAGGAAAGTGATTACTTTCCTATGTTTGGATGCCAAAGGAATTGAGGAGGAAAGGAAAGTGATTCACAATGGAAGAAAAATTATGCCTCGTTTGGTTCACGGAATGGAAGGGAAAGAAAATCAATTCCTTGTCATTTCATTTTCTTTGGAAAATTTTAATTCTCATCGATTTTTCTTTCCGATGTTTGGAAATGCCAAGGAATTTGAAAAGAAAAGTGAATACTTCAATATGGAAAAGTGATTCCTCGCTTGTATGGATGGAATTACTTTTTTCCATAATTTTTCTTCCATTGGGAATCACTTTCGTTTCCTCCTCAATTTCTTTGGCCCCCAAACATAGAAAAGTAATCGCTTTTCTTTCCCAACCCGGAGATTCCGCGAACCAAACGAGACCTTAGGGGGGAAGTGATTCCATCCAAGCAAGGAATCACTTTTCCACATTGAAATAATCTCTTTCTTTTCCAAATTCTTTAGCATTTCAAATATCGGAAAGAAAAATCAATGAAAAATAAAAAATTTCAAAGGAAAAGAAATGACAAGGAATTGATTTTCTTTTCCTTCCATTCCATGAACCAAACGAGGCCTTAGGCCTCGTTTTCATGGTATAATAAACAAAAGAAACTAAACATAAGAAAGTCAAAGTCTAAAAAATTTAGTTTGACATGTCAAGACTTAATTTTTTTTAGACTCTGACTTGTTATGTTTAGTTTCTTTTATTTATTATACCGCGAACATGAGGACAACAACCGAAACATTCTAGAAATGAGGGTATAATAAATAAATAAAAATAGGGTCCGTTTGATTACAAGGTGGAAAATATGTGAAAAAGA
Source organism: Iris pallida (assembly GCA_029216955.1). Lineage (NCBI taxonomy): Eukaryota > Viridiplantae > Streptophyta > Magnoliopsida > Asparagales > Iridaceae > Iris > Iris pallida. The sequence continues at coordinate 4,025,672 of JANAVB010035820.1, read as the reverse complement.
AATTAATTTTATGAAATTATTTTCCTAGGAAAAAAATTACATGGAATTTTAAAATTTTTTTATGGAAAACTTAATTTGGGTGTTTGATTGCCATTATTTTCCACAGAAAATAGTTATTTTCAATGGAAAATGATATTTTCCTATGGGTTGGACAAGTTCCATTTTCAACCATTTTAGATGAAAATTTGGAAAATGATAGTTTTTTGGAAAATAATTCCATGAAAAATATAAGCTATCAAACACTACAATTGGTGGAAAATTTGTGATGGAAATATTTTCCATGAAAAAAAAACCCAATCAAACACAGCCTTAATCTCTAAACTAAGATAAAATCCAGGTCTAACAATAATTAGTTCTTTTTTTAGGAATATGTAGTAATAGGGACTCACATAGTAGTTAAAAATAAATTTTGGGTCTCCAAAATATCAGACTGTGTTAATGTGTTACAGTCACTGTTTACTTTCCTATATAAGCAATAATTTGAAATTTAAATACCAACGTCCAACATTTTGATGGTGCTTATTACTAAATAACCTTTTTTATACCTTATTCAAATAAAACAATGTGACGGAACAATACATATATAAAACTCGCTCGCAGTAAACCTATAAGCCCATGAAGAAAAAGCCTATATTTACGCTCAAGTAAGCGTTAGTAAATAAGTTGGACTACGAGGTTTCTAGCGAGTTGAGCTCGATTAGGCTCATTAGAGCATCATTAGTAGTTGGGACTCTCTAATACAATTTGGAGCCCAAATTTTCAAAAAAAAAAGGTAAATGTAGAATGGGTTGGATTTGTATGAGAATGGTAAGAAATGATAAAGTGAGCTCCGGTCCCAAAAATTGTGTGGTCAAAATTTAATGTAGGAAAAAAATAATATAAATTTTAGAATGTAGAAAGTTGGGCTCCAAATTGGAACTTACTATTCTACAAAACGAGTTTCTACAATCTAGAATCTAGAAATTGGAAGGCCCAACCCTTAGCACCCATAGATGGGTTGGGACCGAAATTGTAGAAATTGGGACTAGGAATGAGACTTATTATTCTACAAAATGAGCTCCTACATTCTAGACCTAGAATCTAGAAAATGGGATGGGCCTTACTAATGATGCTCTTATCAAAACAAAAAGCATTCATTTAATAATGAATAGACGAGGGAATCAGAAAGTTCTGAAATGCCAGTACAGGAGAGAATTCCATAGTCCTCAATAGTATAACTGTCATGACAGACACCGGTGGGAGAATAAATAAATAAAAATATTATGATTATTTAGTAACATGATGTCACGATGTCACATAATAGTGGATATTATAGTTTGGATTTTAAAATTGTCTAACATTAGAATTTCGATCTTAAAATTACTGTTCATCAACATACGTGAACATTAATTTCGCAATCCAAACCCTAACGTTGATAATTTCGAAACTGAAACCCTAATATCCACTATTATGTGATATTATATTATTAAATATCCCAAAATAAAATACTATGTCTCCCCTAAAAATTAAATTTTTTGGATAATAATATATCCCATTGTGTCATATATGACACAACTAATAGTTGACATGTGGAAATTGAACATTGAAGTTAATATTATAATTAAATTAAAAATAAAAATTGATATTAACATTAAGATTAACAAATTTTTAGTAACAAATTTTTTGACATATCAGCTGTCGTGTATAATCCAAATTTTGACAAGAATAACAAATTTTGACATATCAGTACCATCCAAATTTTTTGAAAGTCAAATACTTAACTGAAAAAAAGAAAGAAAAGTAAAAAAAAAAAAAAAAAAAATGAAAAGAAAGAAAGATTGTCGAACATGTGGTGAACAACAATAACAAGTAGCTGATGGCAAACCATACATACGTGCGGAAGAGAAGAAACCGGAATCAATTCTCCCTCTCCTCTTTCGTGGCGGTGGTGGTGGCGGCGGTCGTCGTCGTCAGTCCGTTCCTACTCTTCGTCTTCCTCTCGCTGTTCTTGTAAGCCGTGGCGTGGAAGTCAAGAAAGAGGACGAAGAGGGAGACGTTGAACGCGGCGTTGAAGAGCCAGCCGTCCATCCCCTGGCACCCCTCGCCCCCGTCCCCCCTCCTCCGGAAGAAGTGCAGGTAGAGGAGCGCCAGGGACACCGCGAAGCTGAACGCGAACTGCCATATCTGCGCCTCCGTCACGGCCCTCTTCCACCTGGGCCCCCACCGCAGCCCCGCGCTGGCGGAGAGGTAGTAGGAGTACATGGCCACGTGGACCGCCGCGTTGGTCGTGAGCGCCACCGGCAGCAGCGACTGCCTCGTCCGGAGCCAGACGTAGCACATCACGGGCACGACGGAGTGGTGGTAGACGTGGAGGAAGGTGAGGCGGCGGGTGCGCGACTCGGCGCCGGAGAGGAGGATGAGGAGGGTGTCGAGGAGCTCGTAGATCTTGGAGAGGTAGAAGACGTAGGCCCAGAAGAAGACGGGGCCCGCGGCGGCGGGGGTGGTCCGCGGGGGGAAGCAGAGGATCCAGGAAGGGGAGGGCATCTGGTGGAGGGAGGAGAGGGAGCAGCCGAGCGCCATGGCGAGGGAGAGGAGGAGGAGGTTGAGGTTGTGGAGGGAGGAGACGGCGCGGAGGAGGGAGGGGCTGAGGAGGGGCAGGCGTAGGCCCGTCCTGCGGAAGAGGAGGGTGAGGGAGAGGTAGGAGAGGACGGTGGTGGCGAGGAAGGGGAGGGAGGAGGCGGGGGTCCGGTGGGGGTTCCATTCGAAGGAGGAGATGGTGGGGTGGGAGACTAGGTAGTAGTGTAGGGTTTGATACACCATTTTTTTTCTTCTTTCTATTCTTGGGTTGGTTCCCAAGTGAAGTGAGGAGAAGAGATTGGAGATAGGGTTCTCCCTCTCCTTTTAAAGGAAGGATGCATGATGGATAAGTAACTCTATGTTGGTTGTGTGTATATATTTTGATATGACATATGTTGAATTAGATTTATATTTAGGAATCCATAATTCTTTGAAAAAACAAATACTATGTTCAGGAAATGAGTAAATCACTTTAAGGTCTCAAACAATCTTCAAGACAATGGTATAAGGTATTTTACTCCTTTTCGATGAAGAAAAATTACATCCGATGTGAACAGGGCCGACCTCGATCGGGGGTTAGATTGTTCTATCTGGAGCTCGTTTTGACTGTCCCTCGATCCTTATTGTAGGCTGATCCTAGAGGGTCACCCGTGACTCCGACCTCAATTGGGATCTTGCTGAGCCTGGGGGGTTGTTCTAAGCAGAGGGAGGGTTGCGTCTATCACCCACACCTTCCTCATTAATTGGGACCCTATCTGGATTTGTCTAGACATGAGTATTGAAATAGATTGAGTATAAGTTAGAAACTTTCTCAATGATATATGTTTCACATTTTGAAGTCTCTACATGAGCTTTATTATCGACCTTCTTCTTAATTAAGGTGATGGGGATACCAAAAAAATTAAGCACATTCTCAATTTAATTAGATCGCGTCACGTACTTGATTAGCCAAAATTATAATCTTATATATAGTTTTTCTCTCAAATGGGTACATCGATACTGTGTAGTTCCACCGGCCCCACGTGGATTGTATGGAAGATGAATTGACATATGCCCCATATTGTCGGGAAAAAAATCCATGGGGAAGACCTTCTCCACTTTGCACAATGTCGAGATAATATTATTCTCATGTTAGACCATTTTCATACACCAATGGAGATTATCTAAGTTATGTCACAAGTGTAATATATATTCTTATCAAAAATAGTATCTGCAAGAGAACAAAAAAAGATACACCCACATAATGTACGTGCTAAGACAAATAATTTTACACTAGAAAATAGTGATGGGTTGCGGCCTCATCATTCATGAAGGTGTGTGAGTGGGTGGGGGAGGTGAGGGTCATAAAATGCTAGATTAAGTGCTTTCATTTTAATATGGCTGCAAATGGGCACATAGACTATGCCTTGTCAGACATTAATTATTGATTGGTATGAGATCGAGACAAGCCAAAACCTATACATATTTATTGTATCGGTATCGGTCAACACCGCAAAATATAGTCCTTACTTGGTAATTAGCTAAACTAAGTACAAAGTGATTATTGAACTCGAAACTTTTCAAGCCATAACACCTTCAACTTACAACTTAAGCTACAACCTACTTATTATTCTAGGAGAAAAACATTGATGTATATATATAAAATAATGTAAACTACATAAACTATATAAGAGTAACTGAAAACTCAGAGCAAATGATGGCCTTTCTAACCTAGGGCAAGTCCATCCATGTATAAAAGTAAAATTCTCCTAGATATATTATAATTTTATTACAAGTAGAGCTACAATAATACTTGACAATAAATACGTCATTTCGATCGGTTTGAGATCGAGACATTATCTATTGTAGGAGATCGAGACAAGCCAAAATCTATACGTATTTACTATATCGTATCGATATTGGTCGACATTGCAAAATATAGTTATTACTTGGTAAGCTATGTTAGTGTCGGGGAACAATTTTTTCGATGGAAAACTGAAATTTCGTAACAATTGTACAAACAATCGTTATTACGTAACACTTCACAGAAGGTACGTAAGAGAAATTTTATAAGTGCTACACTTCACAGAAGGTGCACAGAACGTAACACTTCACAGAAGGTACGTAAGAGAAATTCCACAAGTGCTACACTTCACAGAAGGTGCACAAATAGAATTATGATAATATCAACGCAAACACTTCACCGAAGGTGCGCTAATAGAATCCTGAAAATACCAACAAAGAAGGTGACAGGCGAAAGATGGAAAAACTCCTGCTGGGGTGAATGATCACCGTTGCTCAAAGCTTTATTCGCCCCACACGAATAGCTTCCAGGAACCAGCAAGTTCGTCGGAGAACTTAGAACACTGTTGCTCTTCTGACTCATCGGATGAACACGAACTCCGTACAAAACTTAACGCTGGTGCAAAACCTCTTTTCTCTCTCACAGCCTCTAAACACTTGTAAACTTGCTGTCTACTGCTTGTGTCTATGTTCTAACCTGTGAGAGAGAAGGAGGAGGCATTATATAAGCCCCAGCAACAACTGTCCGGTTAGCACAATGTTAGGGACGTGGTAGTAACCACCCCGAACATGGAGCAACCGCTCAGAACATGTAAAGACACGTTCTGCTGCAAGTTGTGCCACCAACGTAACCAGCGTAATATGCACTTTTACGCACACAGCACATTTACGCACCCTACGCACACTGCGTACGCTGCGTACGCTGCGCATACTGTGCATACTGGGCTGCGTACTGAGCTGCGTAACTGGGCCAGCGTAACTAGGCTCGCGTAACGGGCCGCACAACGTGGTCGCGCAAGTGGCTCGCACAACGAACGCAACTTAAGTGTACTATGCGCCTAGCGACGATGCTGACGTACTAAGTGCAAAGTGCGCCAACAAAATGCCACATTACGCCTCATGAGCCCTTGAGCCCGAGTCCGAGTCCGAGCCCGAGCCCGAGTCCGAGTCCGAGTCCGAGTCCGAGTCCGAATCCGAGTCGCTAAGCCCCTACGGGGCTTAGCTCCTATGGAAATAAATTTCCCAAGAACAAAAAGCAAGAATGCTTTAATTGTTGATTTTAGTCTTTTTTTCCATTAGAAAATAATCCCACATGGCAAACCCATGTGCACCTCCACACCACATGTGCATCTCCAATAATAGCAAAGCTAATATATAGAGATACAAACTCTTTGTTTTTTCCGATGTGGGACTAAAGCTTTCTATAGGAAAAAACCAAAAAACTCCAACAATCCCCCACATATCTCTATATATATGGGTATAAGTGTTCCCTACAGTAACTGTCCATCATGCATTAGGGGAGATGTTGCTGACGACTTGAATCTTCCCGCATGGGTCAAAAATCAGACTATAATACAAGAATGGACTATGCCTTGAATTCTGCATCATAGCTGAAATTCTTTCCACTCACATAATGTAGTAACGATGTGCTTCTGGCTACACATTAAAGGCCCTGTGCCAGCCTGGTTTCAGTGTATAATTTTGGGCGTCTACAAGTTTACCCTCAAGAGACGGCCTGATATCTCTGTCCATACACTATAGGTGAGTTCATTATAAAGAGACATGGCATGAAACGCTTTGCGCTTCCCTTGCGGTGCTACTCCGCTATGACATGGCTTAAAGCCAAGGCCTTATCCCGTACCGGGAACCTCATCCTAGTGTCATACTACTGTAGCATGAGGCAACTGCCTCTTTGTAGTACCAAACTACCCAGCATGAAGCCTTAGGCTCCCTTGCGGTGTTACGCCGCAACGACATGGCTTGCAAGGCCGAGGCTTTATCCCTAATCGGGTACCTCATTGTGGTGTCGTGCCACTGTAACATGAGGAACTCGTCCTCTTTGTAGTGCTGACTACACCCCTCTTTATTTTAGTATACAGTATTAGGCTAACTGCCTATTTGCGGTGCTACGCCGCTGTGACTTGGCCTGCTAAGCCGAGGCTTTATCCTATTCCTGGACAGCACCCCACATATAGGAACCTCATTGTGGAATCACCCCACTGTATCATGGAGTTTCACTCCTTGTAGTGCTGCTCTACCGTGCTTCCTGTAAAGCACACCAGGCATTCACTCTGTCTGAGAACTCATTAAGGCAATTAAGCCATCCTTCCCACAGGAACCGTTTTCTGCAGAAAACAACAGTAGACAACAGTGGTTGTAGGTCCGTAACCTCTCCATGCCCAATAGAACATGTACCCACCGTTCCTGATATTCTTCTAGTTAATGGTCCTCCCTTGAACCAAAAGCTAGATGCCTAGTAGATAAATCTTTGAACTATTAGCATAAAACTTTATGGTTACAATAACTAATATCAGAATGGCTTCAAGTCCATTTTACAAGCTGTGTCATCGACCAGCTGGCGCTTGAGGCCTTTGGTGAACGGATCCGACAGGTTCTCCTGACTCCGAACATCAATAACTGTAATAACACCTCTCTTGATAAGATCGTGTACTGCCCTGTGCTTCAACCGCACAGTCCTCTTCTTCCCGTTGAATAGGTCATTTGATGCCACTGCCGCAGTCGCCTGGTTGTCGCAGTATATCGGTATCGCCGGTATTTATGCCCCAACCATTGGAAGATCATACATGAGCTTCCGAAGCCATTCTGCTTCCTCGGCTGCGGTATCAAGTGCAAAGAACTCAGATTCCGTGGATGACCGCGAGAGCATAGTCTGCTTCTTCGACTTCCACGATATAGTAGCTCTACCCATTGTGAAAATGAATCCACCTATGGACCTCTCACTCTCCACCTCTGAGCACCAGCTGGCATCACTGAAGCCTTCCACTACCGGCGGATCTCCGCTGTAGTACAGTGCATATGTCTGTGTTTTTTTGAGATATCTCATAATCCATTTCACAGCTTTCCAGTGTTCAGCACCTGGGTTGCTCGTGAAACGACTCAGCATTCCCACGGTGAAAGTTATGTCAGGCCTTGTAGCAGTAGTAGTATACATCAAACTTCTGATTACGCTTGTATACTCCAGCTGCCTGACGCTTTTCCCTAAATTAGGCTTCAGCTTCTGATCACACCTGTACGGCGTATCGATCCCTGGAAGATTCCGATACCCATAACGAGTGATCATTTTCTCAATATAATGAGACTGTGACAGCGCTAGTCCAGTGTCCGTCCGGATGATCTTGATCCCTAAGATCACATTAGCTTCCCCCAAGTCCTTCATACTGAACTTGCTTGAGATGAATTTCTTTGTCTCCGTGACACAGCTAATATCCGCACCTAGGATAAGCATGTCATTCACGTACAGACAAACGATTACACCTCTTCCATCAGCGAACTTCGTGTAGACACACTTATCTGTATCGCTGACCATGTAGCCATTTGACCTTATAACTTTGTCAAATTTCTCATGCCACATCTTGGGAGCTTGTTTACGACCGTACAAGAATTTCACCAACTTGTAGACTTTGTCTTCAAGACCCTTGATGACAAATCCCTCTGGCTGTTGTATGTAAATCTCTTCGGTCAGCTCGCCATTTAGGAAAGCCGTATTCATATCCATCTGATGTATCACCATCTTATGTATTGCTGCGAGAGCAATCAACATTCTGATGGTGGTCATCCGGACTACTGGAGTATATGTGTCAAAATAGTCAATCCCCTGCTTCTGAGAAAACCCCTTGGCTACCAACCTAGCCTTGAACAATCAATAATTCCATCTGCTTTCATCTTCTTCTTGAAGATCCATTTGCATCCGATGGGTTTCGCTCCTTCAGGAAGATCAACCAACACCCAAGTGTTATTTGAGGTGATGGAATCTATTTCATTGTCAATCGCCTCCTTCCAGAAAACTGCGTCTCTGGTCTTCATCGCCTCATCATAGGTAAGCGTATCTGCTTCCACATGATAGGTGACAAAGTCACTTCCGAAGTCCTTCGGCCTCCTCACACGCTTAGCTGACAGCTCAGCTTGTTCTGGTTCAATTGTTGTTTCAACAACATCTTCTTGGACCACATCTTCATTGAAGACTTCAGTTTGCTGCGCACCCTCATTGTTCTCCGGTACATCCGCAAGAATAATATTCTTGTGCCTTGCAAATTTGTCTTCAAAATATTCTGCATCGCGAGATTCAATGATATGATTTGACTCAATATCAAGAAATCTCCGAGCATCACTCTTCTCGGCATACCCCAAGAAGATCGTCTTAGTAGTCCTTGTCCCAAGCTTCTGAATCTTCAGATCTGGAAGCTTGACATATGCCAGACACCCCCACACTCGAATGACATTCAAGTTAGGTCTGACCTTGAACCAGAGTTCATGAGGAGTAACGTCTGAAGTTGCATGAGGCACTCTATTTAGAATAAAAGTGGCCGTCAATACAGCTTCACCCCAGTAGCACTTAGGAAGGCCAGCAGTCAACAACATTGAGTTAATCATTTCTGTTAACGTTCTGTTCTTCCTCTCTGCTACTCCGTTTAATTGAGGAGAGTACAGAGCCATAGTCTCATTGACAATTCCATGTTCTTTGCAGAACGATGCGAATTTATGAGACCTGTACTCCCCACCTCGATCACTTTTTATTCTTTTGAGTTGTTGTCCAGTCTGCCGCTCAGCTTCGGCTCTGAACTCCTTGAACTTCTCAAATGCTTCGTCTTTAGCCTTCAACAAATAGACGAACGCATACTTTGAGAAGTCATCGATGAAGGTTATAAAATACCTCATCCCGGCCTTTGTAGAGAACTGTTTGAAGTCACAGATATCTGAGTGTACTAACTCCAGAAGATCTGTACTTCGATTAACCCGAGGAAAGGGTTTCCTTGTGATCTTAGTTTGAGCACAAACTTTACATTTCTCTACCTTACCCCCACACTTGGAGATAAGCCCTAGACTAGACATTCTGTTAATTCGTTTAGAATGAACATGTCCTAGCCTATTATGCCACAACTCATAAGTATAAGCAGAATGAGTGATTGTATTAACAACATTGAACTGATTTACAAGCTGAATCTTGAACATTCCTTCGGTATAAAAAGCTTTTCCGAAATATGTTCCCTTGATAGACATCACCATCTGGCCAGCATTGATGTCCACCCTGAGGCCTGCATTGCAGAGTAGGCCTCCTGAGATCAGGTTCTTGGCGATAGCAGGTACGTGCTTCACGCCTTGAAGCGTTCGAGACTTCCCCGAAGTCAGCTTCAACACCACCGTCCCGATCCCGAGCACTTCAGCTTGTGCCTGGTTCGCCACCATAACCACATCAGAAGTAGGGGTGTAGGTGGTGAACCACTCCTTGCTGGAGCAAACATGGCAAGTGGCTCCAGTGTCTACCCACCAGTCAGCATCAGTTCCTACCGCATCAACCTGTGCAATCATAGCAACAACATCAGTGATCATAGATACCTTACTAGGTTCTACTTGCTCCGATTGCTTGGTTTTTGCTTTGCACTCATTCTTAAAGTGGTCCTTCTTGCCACACTTGAAGCAAGACATTTGAGACTTTAGCTTCTTTTTCTTGATAGAAGTTCTCTTGACTTTTAGATTGTCAGGGTCCTTCTTCTTGTTGTGGAAAGCTGCCTGCTTTCCCCTTGGTTCCTTGGTATGAACCATATTGGCGTTAGCCAATTGCTTAGACAGTGCGTCCACCTTCAGTTGAGCCCGCATCTGGTCCTCAACATAGATTTCCTGCAGGAGATCTTCAAGGGTGATCTCCAGCTTCTTTCTATGCATGTTTACATAGAACTTGCTCCACCCGGCGGGGAGCTTTGAGACAATCCCTCCAACAACAAACTTGTCGGGGAGGGGCATCGCCTCGTCTTCCAACTTCTGTCGCAGTTTCAGGAACTCCTTCACCTGCGACAGCATAGACTTTTCGTCCTCAAAGAACCACTTGTGATATTTTTCAACCACAAATATTTTACTGCGGTTCTTGTCTTCTTCGTAGAGTTTTTCTAGAGACTCCCATATGTCTCTAGCAATATTCTTTTTAGAATATGATTCTGCAAGAGAATCTTCCATAGCATTCAGGATAAGCAGCCTGCAAATACTATTTTCCCTTCTCCATTTTGCTTGCAGTTTAGTAGCCGCGGTGATTGCGGCAGCAGATCCAACATCTGGAACAGTAGGTTCTTCCTCCAGAAGCACGTGATCTACGTCTTTAAGTTGAAGGGTTAGATATACCTTCCTCTTTCAGACTTGGTAATGTTCTCCATCAAACTTTTCTAACTTGCAAAAGTCAGAATTGAAGAGTGAAACATTAACGTTTTCCATCGTAGCGATAAAGCTTTGAGATTGTTAGTGCTGGGGTACAATTTTTTCGATGGAAAACTGAAATTTCGTAACAATTGTACAAACAATCGTTATTACGTAACACTTCACAGAAGGTACGTAAGAGAAATTTCACAAGTGCTACACTTCACAGAAGGTGCACAGAACGTAACACTTCACAGAAGGTACGTAAGAGAAATTCCACAAGTGCTACACTTCACAGAAGGTGCACAAATAGAATTCTGATAATATCAACGCAAATACTTCACCGAAGGTGCGCTAATAGAATCCTGAAAATACCAACAAAGAAGGTGACAGGCGAAAGATGGAAAAACTCCTGCTGGGGTGAATGATCACCGTTGCTCAAAGCTTTATTCGCCCCACACGAATAGCTTCCAGGAACCAGCAAGTTCGTCGGAGAACTTGGAACATTATTGCTCTTCTGACTCCTCGGATGAACACGAACTCCGTGCAAAACTTAACGCTGGTGCAAAACCTCTTTTCTCTCTCACAGCCTCTAAACACTTGTAAACTTGCTGTCTACTGCTTGTGTCTATGTTCTAACCTGTGAGAGAGAAGGAGGCGGCATTATATAAGCCCCAGCAACAACTGCCCGGTTAGCACAATGTTAGGGACGTGGTAGTAACCACCCCGAACATGGAGCAACCGCTCAGAACATGTAAAGACACGTTCTACTGCAAGTTGTGCCACCAACGTAACCAGCGACGTGGTCGCGCAAGTGGCTCGCGCAACGAGTTGTGCCACCAACGTAACCAGCGACGTGGTCGCGCAAGTGGCTCGCGCAACGAGCGCAACTTAAGTGCACTATGCGCCTAGCGATCTGAGTCCGAGCCCGAGCCCGAGTCCGAGCCCGAGTCCGAGTCGCTAAGCCCCTACGGGGCTCAGCTCCTATGGAAATAAATTTCCCAAGAGCAAAAAGCATAAATGTTTTAATTGTTGATTTTAGCCTTTTTTCCATTAGAAAATAACCCCACATGGCAAACCCATGTGCACCTCCACACCACATGTGCATTCCAATAATAGCAAAGCTAATATATAGAGATACAAACTCTTTGTTTTTTCCGATGTGGGACTAAAGCTTTCTATAGGAAAAAAACCAAAAAACTCCAACAAGCTAAACTAAGTACAAAGTGATTATTGAACTCGAAACTTTTCAACCCATAACACCTTCAGCTTACTAAGCTACAACCTACTTATTATTCTAGGAGAAAAACATTGATGTATATCTATAAAATAATGTAAACTACATAAATTATATAAGGGTAACTGAAAACTTAGGCCTTTTTAACCTAGGGTAAGTCCATCCATGTATAAAAGTAAAATTCTCCTAGATATATTATAATTTTATTGCAATAATACTCGACAATAAACACGTCCTTTCGATTGGTATGAGATCGAGACATTATCGATTGGTATGAGATCAAGACAAGCCAAAACCTATACGTATTTATTGTATTTATTGTATCGTATCGATACCGATCGACACCGCAAAATATAGTTCTTATTTGGTAAGCTAAACTAAGTACAAAGTGATTATTAAACTCGAAACTTTTCAAGCCATAACACCTTCAACTCACCACTTAAGCTACAACCTACTTATTATTCTTGAAGAAAAACATTGATATATATATATATATATAATGTAAACTACATAAATTATATAAGGGTAACTGAAAACTCAGAGTAAACGATGGCCTTTCTAACCTAAGGGTAAGTCCATCCATGTATAAAAGTAAATTTTCCTAGATATATTATAGTTTTACTGCACGAAGAGCTACAATAATACTCGACAATAAACACGTCATTTCTTCGTGGTATGATGTACGCTACTATCCTTTTCAATGTAAGTGCTCCTTTCGGAATTAATCAACAGGAGTTTTCATACACAACATTATAGTTCTGAAATTGTGCACACAACAGAGAGTTTGGAAAAAAAAAATAGAAACAAAACATCCATTCGTTTGGGTCCAAATCATCCTAAATAATGATAAAAGAAAATGGTCTTTGGCGGAAGGTAATGTGGACAAAAAAATGCCAACCACAGGGGAAGAGTAGGAGAAATTATTAGGTGCTCCCGGCTCACCACTAGATGTACTGAGTGGTGAGCCTGATCCAAAGAACAATGGACACTTGGCAATAACCAATTAACTTCACACTTCCCACATCACAACCGAATAGGAGAAGATAACGGAAAAAGCTATAAAAAAAAAGTTCAATTCATAAGTTAGCTTAATATTAATTTTAATTTTAATTTTAATATTAATATTAATATTAATATTAATATTAATGTTAATGTTAATCTTAATATTAATGTTAAGCTTAATATTACTGTTAATATTAATATTAATCTTAATATTAATGTTAATATTAATATTATTGTTAATATTAATATTATTATTAATGTTAATGTTTTTTTGATTATTATTGATTTTGTTAGCTTTTTCGTTATCTTCTCCTATCCGGTTCTGATGTGGGAAGTGTGGAGTTAATTGGTTATTGCCAAGTGTCCATTGTTCATTGGACCGGGCTCACCACTCAGCACATCCAGTGGTGAGCCGGGAGCACCAAATAATTTTTCGAAAAGTAGGACCAACGGCTCAGCATTTTTGGTGTAAAAAATGTACTACTAGTGCATATATATATATATATATATATATATATATATATATATATATATATATATATATATATATATATATATATAATCCGGATCAAAAGTATCGTCGCGGGAGTTCCATCGAAGTCCTGCCCCCCGCACCATCGAATCCGGGGAGGGGGGGTTCGTTCGATCCAACGGTCTAGTGGCGGACGAGGCTTCTGTGGGTTTCCGAACCGTCTGTGTGTGTGTGTGTGTGTGTATATATATATATATATATATATATATATATATATATATATATATATATATATATATATATATATATTATATATATATTTATATATATATAAGGGAGGTGATGTCTCGACCCGTACCCAGTCACTACCAAAATAAGTCATATCAGCGACGTATTTACCGACTCCAAGATAGAACGTCGCTATTTTTTGGAGGTTTAGCGACGTTTATCCAAGACGTCGCTGTTTGTCGCTAACAGCGACTAATAGCGACGTCTAGCGGCTGCAATTTGTTAAATGGGAATCTGCGTCGCAAGTTCATCGGTACACGTCGCTGATATAGCGACATGTAGCGACGCATTTTAAGCAGCGTCGCCGTTTCTTAAATATTAGCGACGTATAGCGACGTCCTAAAAGGACGTCGCTATTCGTTTCATATAGCCGGCGAGGGTTTACTTTTCGATCTTTCACAAATTTCCCCCCCATTTTTTCGTGCGCTCCTCCTCCGTGACGCTCCTCCGGCGATTTCCCTCCTCCGGCCTCCTCCTCCGCGGCGCTCCTCCGGCGATCTCCCTCCTCCTTCTCCTCCTCCTCCTTCTCCTTCCTCAGGTAGCTCCTCCTCAGGTAACTCTTCCCCCCGCTTCCCAATTTCTCCCCGTCTTCTAGCTCTCTCTCTCTCGCTTCTAGTTCGTGTCCACAAGAGCGTGGACTCGCTGCCGGGGATACAAGACTCACAGTGGACTCGCTGCGGGGGACACGAGAGCGTAGACTCGCTTCTAGTTCGTGTGACATCTATTTTGTTGGTTTGGACACGTCGTGTCCTACTGTGTGGACACGAGACTCACAGTGTGACACCTATATACTGATACTGAGAGTTTTTTGGGCATATCAACTGTCAATTTGATGTTTTACTTGGATTCGAATTCTAATTTAGGGTTCGAGCCCTATTTACTGATACTGGAAGTTTTTTGGGCATTTTCAGGGTTTTAAAATGATGAATAAATTGACTAATAATTATTATCGAGCTCTATAAAATTTTAGCTATGTCACGAAGGATGGATACTAATCCTGTGAATGAGTTTTCTCCAAAGTATTCTCGACAGTTGAGTATGATTTAGCTCACTGACATTACTGAAATATGGAATGATTAGTGTAGGATATGTTGGTCAGGTTTTGGCAGAGTTGGGATATGATAGTATGCATGTTACAATTGACAAGGAATGCTGTTGACACAAAATGTTGTACGACAGGTTACTTGAGTAACCTGGAATGTTTTACTTACTGAAACAAATGGTTTGGGCAAGGGTGTGTATAGGTTTGTCATCAGATGGTATGAGATTTTGCTTGCCAAGTTCTGAATAGCAGTCCAGGCTGCCTGCTTAGTTGAAAGTCTTAATTAGACTTTCTGTTCAGTACCCTTTGACTGAATTAAGTTGAACTGAATACCATATTTTAAATCCTACAGTGCTGGTTAGTTGAAAGTCTTAATTAGACTTTCTGTTCAGTACCCTTTGACTGCTTAGTTGAAAGTCTTAATTAGACTTTCTGTTCAGTACCCTTTGACTAGTTTGATTTGTATAATTATCTGCCATTCGACTGACGAGACAGAAATCTATGTATGACATTTGCTATAAGGAATTTGCATTAATCTACGGTACGACATCGTGATCAGGACATAGTCCCTGCAGCCATTCGACTGGCGAGGCAGAAACTATGTAGCCGTAGATAAAGTTGACTGTCCTCCGACCCCCATCCCTCGGCAATGATGATACGACAACCTATCACTACATCTTTTAGTAGTAGATAATGTCTTAGTATTACATTATGTGGGTTCATCTTGATTCTTTTACATCCTTCAGATACTAGATTCGATAAGAACATATACTACACCATATGTACAGAACATAGATGATTCAAACTAATGTATGCTAGAATAAATTTTAGGTCATGTTCTGAGCCATTCGTCCCCACACTTGGCAATTATGCAGAACCGTTTGTGGATATACAATCGTCATCCTGATGAATTATTATCTGTGTCAATCTTTGCAGAATTATCTTAAAATGGATATGAATTACTATCTGCGAAACCGTTTGTGGATGTACAATCGTCATCCTGATGACATGTGCGGTGTGCGGGATGAATTTATACATGGTGTGCAACAGTTCCTGCAGTTTGCCAAGGCGTCCCCTCAGTACATGGACCGTACAAAAATTAAGTGTCCATGTATGAGATGTCGCAACTTGAAATATCATTCGGAAGTGGATGTGACATATCATTTGTATTCGAGGGGTTTCATGCCAAATTATTATCAGTGGACCGCACACGGAAAACTTGTGCCTTTAGCCTCCGAGCCGGAGCCTTATGTGGAGCCTTATGTAGATGTCCACGAGCATGCTGATTACGACCAAGGGTGGACGAACATGGTTTTCGATGCTGCGGAGCCTAGTTTCGATCCGAACAATCAATATGCAGCTGAGGTGGCACCGAATGCCAATGCTGCAAAGTTCATGGAGTTGCTAGAGAATGCAAGGACTCATTTATATCCTGGTTGTGATGACCATTCACCGTTGGAGGTGGTTACAAGATTGTTGAGCATAAAATCAGATTTTAACATGTCTCAAGAATGCTACAACCGAATCCTGGAGTTAATTAAAGATATATTGCCGGAGGGTGGCAAGTTACCTAAAGACTTCTACCGATCCAAGAGAATGGTGAGATCGCTCTGGATGGGGTATGAAAAAATTGATGCATGTCGCAACGGATGCATGTTGTACTATAAGGACGACAAGGATGAAGACGCCTGCAGATTTTGTGGTGCCGATCGCTTCAAGGCAACTAGTACAACAAGGACTTCTGGTGTACGCAAGCCAACAGATTCGATGTACTATTTGCCTTTGACGCCGCGGTTGCAGAGGTTGTTTATGGCAAGGGAGACAGCTGATAATATGAGTTGGCACAAGCGGGAACAAATAGATGGAGTACTGGATTATCCATCCGATGGGGAAGCATGGAAGCACTTTGATCGCGTAATGTCAGATTGGGGCTTTCCTCCGATGGTTTTACCCTATTTGGACTTTCGGGCTCACAATATTCTTGTTGGCCAGTGATTGTTACTCCGTACAACTTGCCGCCTTGGATGTGTATGAAGACTCCTTACATGTTCCTAACTGTTATTATTCCAGGTCCTAAGAACCCGAAGAGGAACATCGATGTGTACTTACAGCACTTGGTAGATGAGCTGAATCAGTTGTGGAAAGTAGGTGCAACCACATATGATGTTTCCAGAATGCAAAACTTTCAGATGAGGGCCGCACTAATGTGGACCATCAATGATTTCCCGGCCTATGGAATGTTATCGGGTTGGAGCACCCATGGTCGTCTCGCATGTCCGTAGTGTATGAATCGCACTAAGGCTTTCTATTTGAAACACGAAGGAAAACCGTGCTTCTTTGATTGTCATCGACAGTTCCTGACAAAGGATCATCCGTACCGGAGGAACATGAATGCTTTTTGTGCTGGCGTGGTAGAGAAGTCCAGTCCACCACCACGGTGGTCCGGGGACACGATATGGGAAGAAGTTAAAGAATTGTCAAGTTCTATTGAAGAGCCTACATAGGGGTACAAGTGTGATGAATTTGGTCGTGCTCACAACTGGACGAAGAGGAGTATATTCTGGGACCTACCATATTAGAGTGACCATCTGCTCAGACATAACCTGAATGTCATGCATATCGAGAAGAATGTATTTGACAATATAATAAATACTGTGATGGACGTAAAGGGGAAGACGAAAGACAATCCCAAGGCCAGGTTGGACTTAGAAGAAATATGCAGACGTCCAGAGTTGCATTTGATAACGGAAGACAGTGGAAAGTATAAGCAGCCCTGGGCCATTTTCTTACTGGACAAGGAGGACAAAGGTAAACTTTGTAGGTGGATCCAGGGCCTAAAATTTTCAGACGGGTACGTATCGTATTTGAGAAGATGTGTTGACCCGAAGGAGAATAAACTACAGGATATGAAGAGCCACGACTGTCACATTTTTATGGAGAGGTTAATCCCGATTGTATTTCGGGAATTCTTACCTTATGTCGTTTGGAATCCACTGACAGAGCTTAGCATATTCTTCAGAGATCTTTGTTCTACAAAGTTGCTCGTCGATCGGCTTGAAAAGCAGGAGAAGGATATTGCAGTAACATTGTGTAAGCTTGAGAGGGTGTTCCCTCCTGGATTCTTCGACTCTATGAAGCATTTGCCAATTCATCTTTCATATGAGGCACGTGTTGGTGGGCCCGTCGGTTATCGGTGGATGTACCCGTTCGAGCGCCATCTAAACCACCTGAAGAGGAAGATGAAAAATAAGGCATGGATCGAGGGTTCTATTTGTGAAGCCTATGTCCTTAAGGAGATTACAAACTTTTGTTCAATGTATTTCAAGCCTCATATTGCTACAAATAGAACAAGAGCTCCGAGGAATGACGATGGAGATATAGAATATAATGATGCATTATTGAAAGTCTTCAATGCTCTTGGAAAGCCTTCTGGAAAACTGAAAAAGAGATATTTGAATGATGAGGAACTAAAGGCTGCCCAGTTATATATATTACTCAACTGCAAGGAGGATGAAGTGGAAAAGCTAGAGTGGTAAGTGAAAATCTTCAACGTTCAAGTCATCTATTTGTTGATTACGTTATTATAATTTAACGAGTATATCCCGATATTTATTAGTTTTCAGCAAATTTAATGATGAGGTGAGGTCAAGTAGACCATACATTGCAGATGAAGAAGTAGAAGAAGAAATGAGACTTCATTTCCCGTCTTGGTTTACTGCATATGTACGTAAGAAGCTAGTTAGAATCTTCCTCCATTCACAACTGCACAAGAAATAACTTAACATTAAACTTAATTTTGTATCTTTTCGTGTTTAGGTCGATCGTCCGGACGTCATCCTTGAGAATGAATCTATTAGAACTCTTGCCAAGGGACCAATTTATGTCGTCAAAGTATGGCCAAGTTATTGCGTGAATGGGCTTAAGTTCAAGTCAACAAATGCTCTCATCAGAGATAGCTTCCTGGATCTTGATTCCACAAAAAAAAGTTGCTTGTGTATCAAATCTACAAACTACAAAGATGTCACTCCAGGCAATGATTTCTATGGCGTCTTACGGGAGATCGTGGAATTGGCGTACAACTATGGCATAGAGCCTGCCAAGATCGTGTTGTTCAAAGTTGATTGGTTCGATCCCATACAAGATCAAGGATGTTTGACAAGCATGGTCTTGTGGATATTAACTACCGTCGTCGATACCAAGGATACGAACCATTTATCCTAGCAAGTCAAGCTCAACTCGTATATTTTACAACATATCCTAGACGGGGAACAACGAGGTACGACTGGTGGGCAGTATGCAAGACTAAAGCCAGAAATACCTACGACGTCGACGAAGTGGCTTATCAGGAGGACGAGCTGCCTCTTGTACCTAATACAGTTGATGTCGACTCAACAGAAGTTTCCTATTCAATGTCTACTTGTGTAGAAGAGATACAAGTATCCGAAGGGGAAGACGGAGGAGATTCTAGTGACGATGAGGAGGAAGAGCAAGAGGATGAGGAGGAGGAGGAGGCAAACGAAGAAGATGAATTTTCAGAGGATGATTGAGAAACTGTGATTTTGATGTATTAATATTTCTGTAATCTTAAATTATGAAGTATGATCATTTTTGAAAACTTAAATTATGAATTCTAATATATGCAGATATTTCTAAACTGTCATTGTATTTATTTATATTTTTAATCATAAAAAGTGATTTTGATGTATTCATATTTCTGTAGTCTTAAATTATGAACTCCAATGTTATTATCAGCATGGCAGGACGACGCGAAGATAGGCCAGGATGATCCGTGTCCTTAGATGGGCAGAGAGCTCCGTTACCAGAGGATGGCTCTGGACCATCGTCTGACCCGAGCACTCTATTGTACCATACGGTCTCAGGTCCGGGTGGCAGTGCACCTGCGACGAGCAGTTCCAGGCTTGCTGATCATACTACTTCCCCTAGCCTTCCTACCGCTGACAGCAGCATACAGGTGGGGAGCAGGTGGAGGAGGTAGTCCCTACTCCCGCCCGGACGGATCCATACAAGAGCGACCCTCCATGCGCACCTCAGGACGAGACGAGGATGGAGATTTGGGCCGACGGTCCTACGAAGTAAGTTAAATCAATATTTTATGCATGTCTGTATATCTATATATATTCATTAATATGTCGGTTATCGTTGTATACAGATATCGTCCCTCGTCGGTACAGAGAGCGTTGGGCTCCTTTTTAAGGTCCAACTATGGGGGTCCGTGGATCAACTACTCGGATGCCTCAAAAGAGAGAAAGGCATTCTGGTTTGCCCACTTCAAGGTAACTAAAGATAGTTAATTTAGTATGATTAATATAATTTTAAGCATTTTTAGAACTTATTATTTTAATTTGTAATTCTTGTAGAGGACTTATTTTTATCCACCACACCGGGCCGAGCAGATTGAGAGGCAGTTTCCTGTCGTCGCCGCCAAGTTGATCCGTGATGCAATTGACGATCAGAAAGCTCGACACCGCTCTGGAAAGTCGATTGCTGGTTGGATCACACCTGACCAGTAGACCATGATGAGGGCTCGATTTGAGGAGCCCGAGTACAGAGAGCGGTCGGAGAAGGCGAAGGCGGCTAGGCCGATGGCCGGAAAGTGGTGTGGTGGATCGATTCCTATGACGGAGCATTTCCGTCGTCTGGTATGTAATTTATTATAAAATATAAGATTTTATTGATAGTAGGAGTATATAATTTTCTATTTTACTAAAGAATAAAATATAACAAACACGCAGGTGAAGAGGGGTGAGGACGCAAACATGGTGACCGTCTTCCTGGCCACCCATCGGAAGGACGGGAAGCTCATCGACGACCGGGCTACTCAGAGCTATGTAAGTACTAATTTAGATTTCGTTAATTTTTAACACAACTTGAAGAATATACAGATAACCATATACTTAATAATAATTAAATATTTTAGACGTTTATTAGGCTAATTTAGGTAAGTACTGATGTATAGAGATGCACAATAATTTCTAGGAAGAGTATGTTAGGTTACGTGATGAGCGTGTGAGTGCTAGTGCACAGGCAGAGGGAGGGGTTGGTACATCGCAACCCTCTCCGCCTGAGTCGGAGGACAAGCTCTGGAAGACCGCTGTTTGTTGTCTTCAGAGGGGTACGTACTACGGTACGGGGTCCTGTCACCCCCAGTTTCCAGAAACAGGAGTATTTTTGTCATTTTTTATTTTTAAATTATTTTTAAATTATTTACTTATTTACTGTAATATTTTGGGGTTATTTGAATCGGGTTCGAATTTCAACTCATTCCGACTTGTTTTGACTTGTTTCGAGGACCTGGGACAGTGTTGACTTTAGCGGGCCCACACACTAGTTAGCCATGGCCCACATGTCAGTATTTTGGTTAGAGACTAGACTAATTATTTTTGGTTAAGACTAATTTGATTTAGTGGTTTTAGGTTTGACTAAACTACCCACAAATCCTAAGCCAACTTGTATTGAACTAATAAACCAATAGAGGGACAAACTTGTAAATAGCAAAAAGGGGGATTAGATGCTCTTATGGCCGGCCACATGTAGGGGTGGGGAGGAGAGAGAAAACCCAATCTTTTATTCTCATCCACTTTCTTCTTCTTCTCCAAAGGTTCTTCCATTTCTTGAGAGCTCCATCCATCTCCAAAATAGGTAAATCCCTTCTCTAAATTTGTTTTCCATTTCATGTAGAATGGTTAGGAACCCATAGAAATGTTGCCCATGGTTGTGTCTCCATTAGAGACTATTTTGTGTCCATTTGGACATTTGTAGAGGTGTCCAATAGGTAGGATCGTGTCCAAGTGGGAAAACCCCCTATTTGGACACATGAATATTGTTTGTGCTTTTATTTTGGTGTTTCTCATATTTATTCCAATTTTTGCTTGTGTTAGGAATGTGTTTTTCCATGTATAATAATGTATCCTTTTATCATAATCTATATGAATATATATATGGTTATATATATATATATATATCTTTCTATATTTATATATATATATATATATATATATATATATATATATATATATATATATGGTTATATATATATATATATATATATATATATGGATATATTTATGTGGTGTGTGGCTTGATGTTGGTTGGAAGAGAGGCATTAGTGGTCGGCCATGGGTGTGTGTGTATGTGTGTTGTGTTGATAGAGGGGAGTGAGGGAGAGGTGTTTGGTATTATGTTTGAGTGTGAGAGGGTATGTGTATTTGTGTGTGTGTTTGTGGGTGAGATAGAGGAGAGATTGAGAGGGGAGGAAACCATTCATGGCTGTCCTATTTTCCCCCTTCACTGCTGTCCAAATAGCCCCCACATTACCCTCCAAAACAGCCTCCTATTTGACCCATATGGTTGTCCCTAATGTCCCCTTTAACCTGTCAAAATAGCCCACATTCACCCCATATTGCAGCCATAGGACAGCCTACTATTCAGCCATGTATAGCCCTATACTTGACCCCCATGGACAGCAATTTCAGCCCTTAGAAACCCATGTTTCAGTCCACTTTTGGACAGCTTTGGACAGCACCCATGGGCTGTGTAAGCAGTCCCATACCATCCCTTAATGTGCCACCAAAAATCAGTCCATGTATCCCCCAAAATCTGTCCATAAATTACCAATGTGTGTGTGTGTGTATTGTGAGATGTGTGTGTGTGTGTTTTGTGAGGAATTGTGTGTGTGTGAGAGAGCTATGTGAGTGTAGTTAGTAACCTATAGTTGGCCTATGTGGAAACCAATAGGAAACCTATAGGAGAAGCCTATGAGTGTGAGAAATATCGTGTTAGTGTTGTGTGTGAGTGAGTGGTATGGGAATGTGAGAGTATGTTAAGGGTAAATATATGATATGGATAAGGTAATAGGGTAAATCAATACCCCGTATCCCAACATAGCCTAGATACCTAGGATACCCATTTTCCTTGGTAGGTAAACCCTAGATAGGTTGATATCTATCTACCCTAAGGAGTCTAGGTTAGTACCATGGGTATTTGCAAGGTTTTCTTGGGATTGGGCAAGGTATCTGGATTTACCTTGGTAGTGTAATGTTAGTTTACCTAGGAAATAAGGTATTAGTGTTAGGAGCCTAAGATAGAGTTGGAACCCGATTCCCTTGGTTGGTAATGATCAAATAAGGTGCTCATAGACTAGTTTTGACGTCGGTTGACCTTTTTGACCAAAAGTCAACAAAAGTCAACCGAGAGTCAAACTTAGCCTTTAAGCGACCCGATTTGACCGAAACCAAACCAGAGTTGACCAGTTGACTGAAAATCAACTGTTAGTCAGCATTTGACTTGTTGACCTAGGGTTGACCCAGGGTTGACTCAGTGTTTATCAGAGTTGACTTTTTGACCAAAAGTCAACTATAAGTCAACCCTTGAACCAGATTGACCTAGTTTGACTTGGATTGACTTCCAGTGACCTGGTATGACCTAGTATGAGCCAGTATGACCTAGTGTGACTCAGTCTGACCTAAATTGACCTAGTTTTGAATTAGACTTGTATTCATGACTTGAATTAGTTTTCTTTTTCAGTATTTAGTCCTGTTTGACTCATATTATCTTATTTTAGGTCTGTGATCACTCTGAGCGTTTGTTCACCCTATCATCTCAGGACCACAGGCGAGTACATTCACTGATAGTTTTTATTGTCTTGATATCTGCTATATTCGATTCAGTCGTAGTGTCTTACTTGATTTTCAGACACAATATTTCACGGACTAGTATATGTCGGATCCTGTCATGAGATGTTATTCCCGGATTACTTGGTATATTGGTACATGACTCAATTTGTTACTTGTACTTGTATAGACATGGACTTGGGAGTGGGCTGATCACCTGCTCTTAAATCTCGTGTCATGACGTGTTATTACCGGATCTTTTATACTACTCGAGGATGGGGAGTCATTAGTGGTCGTGTGATCAAAATACCCACTTGTTGTTTCACACTTGTACTCGACACTTGTCCATAGCTACTTGTTCACAACTTTCCATGGTGACCGGCCTTATCTTCACACTTGTTGTTTCATACTTGTTATTTGTTCGTAGCCGGTCAGATGGAAAGCCTGAACATGTTATTCCCAAGCCGATCACATGACGCACTAATAATTCAAGGCACCTTTTATATTTATTATCTGTGGTGTCTAAGTTCTGTTTGGGAGAAGGGTTACAGCCCTAGTCCTTGTTTGGTTTAGGGGTTGTAACTCAGCTTTCCGGACAGTTCCTAAGTCGCCCTATATACATTCATATCGTCGTCCTTTTCAGTACTCATACCATGATATATATATATTTCCAGTTGATTTTGTCTTGTATTTCATTACACTGTCACTTATAGAATTTATCAATTCATATGGAACTGCTGTTGGTGTTTGTACTTGCTAATTTTCCTGACAGGATACCGTTGACAAATTTTACAGATGATTCAGAGGCTGATTGCCCGACCTACTATAGGGTTGAGTCTGATGGATTAGACTTAGACCGTGGCTTGTTGGTAGAGCCACTAGACTTTGCTCACCCTGAGAAGCTTAGTTTAGTTAGGTTTGTCTAGCCTGCGAGTCAGCTAGTACATTTTAGTTTGTAGTATCTATTATATATTTTCTGAGACTCTGGATGTTTGTGTATAGCTCTGACTTGTGGATCTTGGACTCATTTCCTGTTCATTCTATCATATTTTCTTTTTCGTGCTTTCTACCTTAGTTTGATATAAGTGATTGAGACTGTATTGCTATGTCACCACCATTCGGAGTGTATATACTGTACAGGTATATTTATCTGTTTTAGTCATAGTATTTACAGACCCTATATACAGCGTTCTACCGCCGATACTGCGGCGTAGGCTGGACGTAACCACGTACTCGTGCCCCTCTTCAGGGTGCGGGTCGTGACACGTTTTTGTGGTAGCCCATGCAGGTCAGAGTCGTAAATAGTACGATCTCGTAATGGTGCTCGACTTAGAGTACTAATTACGAGCCTGTGTCTAGGATGTAGGATCTAGGGTATGGAAGGAGTTACTCAATCACATTTTTAGAAATTTCTGATCTTTTGATTACCATGACAACTCTTCTCGTATTTGAATTCAATTGTCCTCCTTTGATAATATCTTATCTTGTGCCATATTTATCTCTTGGGTTCAATTCATCTTCAGGATGACGGTGACTCATTCTCAGGCAGCCGGGCCCAGTACAGTTCCAGAGAGGTCAGATCCAGGAGGTCTTCCACCTCCGACTATGGGAGCAGCAGTCGAGAGAGCAGTAGCCTCAGTTCCTGCCCTTTAGGCAGGAGTAGCAGCGGCAGTTCCCGGAGGTCTTCCACCTTCAGCAGAGGGAGCTGCAGTTCAGGGAGCTGCCACCTCAGTCCCTGCCCTTCAGGCGGGAGCAGCAGCGACGGTTTCAGGAGGTCTTCCAACTCCAGCAGCGAGACCGTCCATAGTCATCCCTGACATTCTTCTACCACCGCCTCAGCTACCGACAGATACCCAGGGGATGATGGCCCTTCTGCAGCAGATGTTGCAGACACAGAGAGCACAGACAGAGGCACAACACCGTCAGACAGAGGTGCTGCGACAGACTATGGAGAACTCGCATCAGTTAGCTATGGCAGCAGTGGAGAGAGAGACACCGGCTACAGTTCAGGGAGCACCAGTACTGCAGCAGGGTCAGGGGAGGCCCGGTACACACCTCCACTTCAGGAAGATGAACCCACGGGAGTTGAAGGGTACCGAGTGTATCCTATACGCGGACGACTGGCTAGAGGATGTCCAGCGGAGTCTGGAGTTGACAGAGGTCCCGAGAGGTCTGTGTGTGACATCTGCAGCGAGCCAGTTCTTCGATATAGCGCTGACTTGGTACCGTACGGATCCGTGTGCGTCAGGGAGGGGATTATCTTGGGAGGACTTCAGGAAACTCTTTAAGGAGAAGTTCTACCCGGACGTAGCCGTATCAGCTTTGGAGGGGCAGTTTGCCAGTTTGGTACAGGAAAACTCGTCGGTAGACGAGTACGCAGCAGAGTTCTTCCGCTTGAGCAGGTTTGCACCCAGTTTGGTTCAGGACGAGGGGTGCAAGGCTTGAAAGTTCAGGAGGGGTCTCATTCATGCAGTGCGCACTCGTACATCTGGGCGATGAGACGCGACCTTCGAGCAGATCCTTATGGAGGCTCAGATTGCAGAGGAGGACTTCGGCCTTAAGCCGAAGAGGAGCAGCGACGTTCTGGAAGCTAATTCGAGTGCAGGGCCAGCGAAGCACCCACACTTCCAGCAGAGGCAGTTTCAGCAGCAGCAGCCTCAGTTGCAGCTCCAGCAGGCACCGGCGCGTGCCCATCAGCACCAGGGACAGGGCCAGAGGCAGGCCATCCAGTGTGCCTTCTGCAAGAAGATAGGACACACCGAGGAGGTCTGTAGATTGAGGCTGGGAGTTTATCTGTTCTGTGGAGCTCCAGATCACCAGATGAGGGACTGTGCTGTCCGTACAGCCAGACAGGCGGGCTAGGATAGAGTGCGGCAGGCTAGAGGAGGCCAGCAGGGGCATGCGTTCGCCATGGCAGTTGAGCCCACTCTGGCAGTAGCAGAGCAGTTAGCAGGTTCCAATCTTTCGATCTCATTTCCGTATTGCTTCCTCATAAACAGTCTTGAACTTCATTTCTATCTGTTCTTTGCTCGTCGGATAAAATTTTTGTTCTTGTGATGTGATATTTCTGAGATAAGTCGTATGGGCTATGTCACCTCGATTATGAGATTTAGAATACTCTAGGGTCATGCTAGCAGGCAGAGTGAGGACATATAGTCGGACTATGGACGTATCTCTCGGGTGTGGGAATTTAAGGTTTTCGCTGCCAAGCTAGCGGCAATGCAAAATTTTAAATACCATATTTCTAGAGGTATGTATCGTAGTTAAGGACTCTGTGATTATCGTAGCCTTGCTCACTGACATGACGGAGATTCTGAGTATCATGATTATTGGACAGACGCATACGATTATCAAATTGTATGAATTTTCTGTGTTTGTTTCGTTTTAAGTTTTTGGATGATTCTTTTAAGGTGGATAGACTTATATTTGAGAGTAATTTTAAATTTTATAAATTTAGTCATTTAATTCCTGTTTTGATTTTTGAGATTTTAATCATTTTAAAATTTTAGTCAAGACTAGTGAATCTGAGATTTTACTATTGTTTGGTTTTAAATTTCGAGGACGAATTTTTTAAGGTGGATAGATTTGTCACCCCAGTTTCCAGAAACAAAAGTATTTTTGTCATTTTTCATTTTTAAATTATTTTGAAATTATTTATTTATTTACTGTAATATTTTGGGGTTATTTGAATCGGGTTCGAATTTCAACTCATTCCGACTTGTTTTGACTTATTTCGGGGACCCGGGATAGTGTTGACCTTTGCAGGCCCACACACTAGTTAGCTATGGCCCACATATCAGTATTTTGGTTAGAGACTAGACTAATTATTTTTGGTTAAGACAAATTTGATTTAGTGGTTTTAGGTTTGACTAAACTACCCACAAACCCTAAGCCAACTTGTATTGAACTAATAAACCAATAGAGGGGAAAACTTGTAAATAGCAAAAAGGGGGATTAGATGCTCTTGTGGTCGGCCACATGTAGGGGTGGGGAGGAGAGAGAAAACTCCATCTTTTATTCTCATCCACTTTCTTCTTCTTCTTCTCCAAAGGTTCTTCCATTTCTTGAGAGCTCCATCCATCTCCAAAATAGGTAAATCCCTTCTCTAAATTTGTTTTCCATTTCATGTAGAATGGTTCGGAATCCATAGAAATATTGTCCATGGTTGTGTCTCCATTAGAGACTATTTTGTGTCCATTTGGACATTTGTAGAGGTGTCCAATAGGTAGGATCGTGTCCAAGTGGAAAAACCCCCTATTTGGGCACATGAATATTGTTTGTGCTTTTATTTTGGTGTTTCTCATATTTATTCCAGATTTTTGCTTGTGTTGAATGTGTTTTTTCATGTATCATAATGTATCCTTTTATCATAATCTATATGAATATATATATGGTTATATATATATCTTTCTATATATATATATATATATATATATATATATATATATATATATATATATATATATTTTATATATATTTTATATATATATATATATATATATATTATATATATATATATATATATATATTATATATATATACATATATATATATATATATATATATAAAAAAAAAATATATATATATATATATATATATATATATATATATATATATATATATATATATATATATATAACCATATATATATATGTATATATATATATATATATATATATATATATATATATATATATTATATATATATATATATATATGTATGTATATATATATATGGTTATATATATATATATATATATATATATATATATATATATATATATATATATATATATATATATATATGGATATATTTATGTGGTGTGTGGCTTGATGTTGGTTGGGAGAGAGGCATTAGTGGTCGGCCATGGGTGTGTGTGTATGTGTGTTGTGTTGATAGAGGGGAGTGAGGGAGAGGTGTTTGGTATTATGTTTGAGTGTGAGAGGGTATGTGTATTTGTGTGTGTTTGTGGGTGAGATAGAGGAGAGATTGAGAGGGGAGGAAACCATTCATGGCTGTCCTATTTTTCCCCTTCACTGCTGTCCAAATAGCCCCCACATTACCCTCCAAAACAGCCTCTTATTTGACCCATATGGCTGTCCCTAATATCCCCTTTAACCTGTCAAAACAGCCCACATTCACCCCATATTGCAGCCATAGGATAGCCTACTATTCAGCCATGTATAGCCCTATACTTGACCCCCATGGACAGCAATTTCAGCCCTTAGAAACCCATGTTTCAGTCCACTTTTGGACAGCTTTGGACAGCCCCTATGGGCTGTGTAAGCAGTCCCATACCAGCCCTTAATGTGCCACCAAAAATCAGTCCATGTATCCCCCAAAATCTGTCCACAAATTACCAATGTGTGTGTGTGTATTTGTGAGATGTGTGTGTGTGTTTTGTGAGAAATTGTGTGTGTGTGAGAGAGCTATGTGAGTGTAGTTAGTAACCTATAGTTGGCCTATGTGGAAACCAATAGGAAACCTATAGGAGAAGCCTACGAATGTGAGAAATATCGTGTTAGTGTTGTGTGTGAGTGAGTGGTATAGGAATGTGAGAGTGTGTGAAGGGTAAATATATGATATGGATAAGGTAATAGGGTAAATCAATACCCCGTATCCCAACATAGCCTAGATACCTAGGATACCCATTTTCCTTGGTAGGTAAACCCTAGATAGGTTGATATCTAGCTACCCTAAGGAGTCTAGGTTAGTACCATGGGTATTTGCAAGGTTTCCTTGGGATTGGGCAAGGTATCGGAATTTACCTTGGTAGTGTAATGTTAGTTTACCTAGGAAATAAGGTATTAGTGTTAGGAGCCTAAGATAGAGTTGGAACCCGATTCCCTTGGTTGGTAATGATCAAATAAGGTGCTCATAGACTAGTTTTGACGTCGTTTGACCTTTTTGACCAAAAGTTAACAAAATTCAACCGAGAGTCAAACTTAGCCTTTAAGCGACCCGATTTGACAGAAACCAAACCAAAGTTGACCAGTTGACTGAAAATCAACTGTTAGTCAACATTTGAGTTGTTGACCTAGGGTTGACTCAGTGTTGACCAAAGTTGACCAGAGTTGACTTTTTGACCAAAAGTCAACTGTAAGTCAACCCTTGAACCAGATTGACCTAGTTTGACTTGTATTGACTCTCAGTGACCTGTTATGACCTAGTATGAGCCAGTATGACCTAGTGTGACTCAGTCTGACCTAGATTGACCTAGTTTTGACTTAGACTTGCATTCATGACTTGAATTAGTTTCCTTTTTCAGTATTTAGTCCTGTTTGACTCATAGTATCTTATTTTAGGTCTGTGATCACTCTGAGCGTCTGTTCACCCTATCAGCTCAGGACCACAGGCGAGTACATTCACTGATAGTTTTCATTGTCTTGATATCTGCTATATCCGATTCAGTCGTAGTGTCTTACTTGATTTCCAGACACAATATTTCACGGACTAGTATATGTCGGATCCTGTCATGAGATATTGTTCCCGGATTACTTGGTATATTGGTACATGACTCGATTTGTTACTTGTACTTGTATAGACAAGGACTTGGGAGTGGGCGGATCACCTGCTCTTAAATCTCGTGTCATGACGTGTTATGACCGGATCTTTTATACTACTCGGGGATGGGGAGTTATTAGTGGTCGTGTGATCAAAATACCCACTTGTTGTTTCACACTTGTACTCGACACTTGTCCATAGCTACTTGTTCACAACTTTCCATGGTGACCGGCCTTATCTTCACACTTGTTGTTTCACACTTGTTATTTGTTCGTAGCCGGTCAGATGGAAAGCCTGAACATGTTATTCCCAAGCCGATCACATGACGTGCTAATAATTCAAGGCACCTTTTATATTTATTATCTGTTGTGACTAAGTTCTGTTCGGAAGAAGGGTTACAGCCCCAGTCCTTGTTTGGTTTAGGGGTTGTAACTCAGCTTTTCGGACAGTTCCCAAGTCGCCCTATATACATTCATATCGTCGTCCTTTTCAGTACTCACACCATGATATATATATTTCCAGTTGATTTTGTCTTGTATTTCATTACACTGTCTCTTATAGAATTTATCAATTCATATGGAATTGCTGTTGGTGTTTGTACTTGCTCATTTTTCTGACAGGATACCGTTGACAAATTTTACAGATGATTCAGAGGCTGATTGCCCGACCTACTATAGGGTTGAGTCTGATGGATTAGACTTAGACCGTGGCTTGTTGGTAGAGCCACTAGACTTTGCTCACCCTGAGTAGCTTAGTTTAGTTAGGTTTGCCTGGCCTGTGAGCCAGCTAGTACATTTTAGTTTGTAGTATCTATTATATATTTTCTGAGACTCTGGATGTTTGTGTATAGCTCTGACTTGTGGATCTTGGACTCATTTCCTGTTCATCCTATCATATTTTCTTTTCCGTGCTTTCTACCTTAGTTTGATATATGTGATTGAGACTGTATTGCTATGTCATCTCCATTCGGAGTGTATATACTGTACAGGTACATTTATCTGTTTTAGTCATAGTATTTACAGACCCTATATACAGCGTTCTACCGCCGATACTGCGGCATAGGCTGGACGTAACCACGTACTCGTGCCCCTCTTCAGGGTACGGGTTGTGACAGGTCCTACGGCGCATTTGTTGCGACACAGGCATCCAGGGCTCACTCTTCCAGAACGCATTCACAGCCGTCACAGGCAGAGTCATCCCGAATCGAGGAGACCATTGTCCGCCAGATTGCTGAGCTGCACGACGATATGCTGAGGAGGATTGCTGAGCAGCAAGGGCCTCAGGCGCAAGAGGACGCTGCGTCGGTCACCGCACGCTTTGTCGAGCTCGAGCGCACCGTACAGCAAGTACAGGGGACACAAGAGTCCATTCACGACACCGTTACAAGGATAGCGGCTTGCATAGAGCAATACAGCGCCATACTGCGAGCCCTAGAGGAGACGCGGACGCACCCATCTCTATCGGTTACACTGCCTCCTTCTCCAGCGGTTGTATTGCCTCCTCCTTCATCGTCGTCGGTGGTTCTTACACCGGAGCAGTATGCTTACCTTCTTTCCAGGAGCGGTGATGCTCCTCCTGATCAGCCGTAGTCGACATATATATTGCTGTGTGATGGCCCATTGTTGGGTCTTTTATGTGGTTATACATACATTATTCTTATGTGGACCATTATGTTTGACATTGTTGTTACAAATTTTCATATATCTGTGTTGATTGATGAGATTGTGTTTCAAACGTGTTCGTGATTGTGTGTATATGTGTTGTTTGATACTGTGTTCGTGATACACCGTCGTTGTTGTAACAAATGGTGTAGGGGATGCTGCAAATGCTGCAGGGGATGCTGCAAATGCTGTAATTTTTTTATTTTTTTTTAATATTAGCGACGTTCAATGACTCTCAGTGACGTCCAGCGACGAAGAAAACGTCGCTAAGTAAATATAAGGCACGTCGCTAACTGTGATAAATACCGTCGCTGATCGTCACTAAACGTCGCTACGTAGGACATTGCTAAACATCGCTATATGTCGGGACTATAGCGACGTCAAAAAGTCGTAGAACGTCGCCATTTGGCTCTCAATCCAGGTCAGCATCGATGCTTGTCAAGTCGCTCAACGTCGCTAGGTTACGTCGGTAAATGATGACATTTTTCGTCGCTGGTGGTCGCTGAATTAGCGCCGTGTCCGCGTCGCTAAGTATCGTCGCAATAGCGACGTATTGCGACATTTTCATGTTTAGCGACTAGGTTAATCGCGACTACGTACAAACATCACTAAATACGTCGCTAATCGATATTAGCGACGTATTTTTCCGATTTAGCGACCTCTTGTGGCGTCGCTGATTTGACAGATTTTAGTAGCGAGTGTAGGGGCACGAGAAGTAGTTACGTCCAGCCTACGTCACAGTGTCGGCGGTAGAATGTTGTCCTAGGTCACATACATCTAACAATTATAAGGTACCTGTACATTATATACACTCCGAATGGAGGTGACATAATAAAATACAACTCAATCACAACTAAGGAAGAAAGTACGATAAGATAGAATATATGAAATCACAGAATCCACAGATGAATAATACAAGATAAGAGAGCTAAATGTCTAAGATAATAACTCCACAAATCCAGAATAGCAAATCTCCAATAAGTACAAGTGTATCCAATAGACAGAATGATGATAAAATATTAGTCTAGCTAACTAGCCAAGTCTACTGGGGTAAAGTCATCTGCAAGTGTTGGGTCCTCCTGAGAGTCCAGCTCATATGTGTCATCTAGGCCTGCTCCGTAATAAGTAGGTCACAGCTCCTCAAGGTTATCTGTAATATTTCAACAGGTCCAGTCAGGACGGGAGCGAGCACAGTATATCTCACGCAGTTCATATCATGACAGAAATATAATACAGGCAATAGAGTAAGATACATGAAACGCTGAAGAGTATACATCAAGTAAAAGAGAAGACTGTAATGAAATATCTACTATAAGTAAAGAACTACAGTGAACTAGTTATTTAGAGTACAAGCTAGATATGTGAACGGATTGATAATAAACATGAGAGGTTGTATATGGCTACACTACTTTAGAAATTGTCCACATGACTGTTTATACTCCTCCATCCCCAATCAATACACAAGGATCCGTTCAAGTTATGTTATTGTACATGATTTCACATGAGGGCCCATAAATGGGTGCACATGAATATAAACGTGGGGGCTCCGTGAACATGAGAGTACATGAATCACGAGAGTGCACAAGAATGGTAAAAGCACATGAATATATGATGAAAGTAAAACACACATGACATGATGTATCCGATGCTCTCGAGGGGGATAACATCGTATGAAAAGATCCATATAGCACTAATCCATGTTTCCATCGTGTCAGCATCAAGTAAATTAATTTAGAGCAAGAATATAGTCCTAGAAAGTATAAAACGGTCAGAGAATATACTCACATGATATCCTGAGTGTCTGAATGAAATACTGCCTGAGGAGTGGTGTCTGGCTCCTATTCAGAACAGTACAAGTCACAACATATCCAAACTGGTAAAATAAACTGCTACGATGCATTCTACATGATGTTTGGGTCAACCTAGGCTAAAGTCAACCCTTGGTCAACTCTAGTCAACTACTCTAGTCAAACTAGGTCAACTAGGTCAAATCTAGCCCAACAAGTCTTACTAGGCCTAACCAAGACTATCCTAGCAAGCACACATCAATACAAGTCATACAAGTCTACATAACCCAACACTCATGTGGACACACTCCATATGCCATAGGCTATACTACCTAGGCTATATGCCAACACAATGATATAGGCATACACTACATGTTCTACCATATATCTATACTAATTATATAGACAATGCATATATCTATAATATATCACATTTATCACACAAGTTATATTATATATATATATATATATATATATATATATATATATATATATATATATATATATATATATATATATATATAGGGATAGAGACAATGCATATGTGTGTGTGTGTCTAGGTGTCTCAGATTCAGTTATAGGTTCCAGGTTCACAAAACAGTGTGTATGTGTATAGGCTATATGTGTTCTCAGAAATTTAGGAAAACAGTGAATGTGTGTGTCTAACATTGTGTAAGTTCTCAGGATGACAGTTCAAAAGTGTGTGTAAACATGTGTGGTATAGAACATTAATCTCAGATTTAATAGTGTCAAAATCATTCTCAGATTTAATATAAACAACCAATGTGTGTGTGTGAACATTATATGTAATAGGACTCAAAATTCAGTGTTCTCAGATTTCAGATTCCAGGAAACAATGTATAGAAATTACAGTAGGAATGTGTGTGAATGATATGATAGAATCTCAGAGTTTATAGGTTTCAGTGTAAAAACAGTTGAACTCATGCTTCCTCAGGTAACAGTGTATAGGTGAACATTATGTGAGTGATTTGCCCTCAGATTTTGTGTGAGTGTGATGAGTGAATAGATGTGTAAATCTCAGATTTCAGGAAACAAGCAATGTGTATTTGTGTGTGTAATGAACTCATTATGTTCTCAGGTTAACAGTGTACATTCATAACAGTATATCAGTTGCCAAATTCAAAAGCCCAAAATGCATTTCGAATCTAACTTCCTATGCAAATCATACCCCTAACATGATAGGCTAATTCCTGATATGAATTTAGGTGTACATATCCCAAATTAATCACACAAAATCAACTGAACACAAATCAAAATTCTCAGCAATACCAATGACAGTTTAGTATCAGAAAAATAGGAATTTTGTGAAACCCAAAATTTTAGAATTATTAATTGTTGGATTTCTTTTATCTGTAGCGTAATCTTAGTCTCAGTATTATTATTATTATTATTATTATTATTATTATTATTATTATATTAGTCGGATCAGGAAAATATTATTTCTAAAATTAATTATTTGGATTTTTGATTGTGGCCCAGTCCCGATCCCGTGTCCGGGGTCCGACCCCGAACTCGAACCAGACCACGTTTTCCTAAACCCAACTTTGATTTTTATTTTTTAAAAATCCCGATTTTTCTTAATACATACACATATATTTAATGGCAGGTAATAAAAAAATCCTAAACCTATTCCCAATCTAACCCCCCGACCCAGCTCTTCCCCACGACTCAGCTTCTCCTACTTTTCCCCCTACAAATCCTCCCCATCACTCCATTCCCTCTCCCACACTCCTTAACACCATTCCCACTCCTCACCACCACTCCCAAAAACCACAGCACTCTCATTACTCTCTTTCTCTCATTCCCTTTCTCCAATTCTCCAGGCTGTGCCCTAGCCGCTCGCGCGCCCACCTTCCGGCCGTGCCCTGCCAACCACGACCTCCCGGCGCCCACTTCCTTGTCGGACCCAAGCCAGCCGGCACCTCTGCCCACCTCCGATCCGAGGTCGCGCCCTGCCTCGCCTTCCCCGGCGACCCCCGAACCAGGCGTGCGCCCGCCTCCCGAGGCCGCAGCGCCTCCCACTGGCCAGATCAGCCCCCGTCGACCCCCTGCGCACTGTCCCGCCCGCCAGATTCACCCCCAGCGACCCCTCTGCGCGCTGTCCCGCTGGCCAGATCCTCCCCCGGCGACCCCCGAGTTCCCGTGCCGCCGGCCAGCGCCTTCCCGGCGTGACCCCGAGCCCTGTCGGCTCCACCCCAGCGCTGCCCCGAGTTCCGCAGCGCTCTGTCCCGAGCCGAGCTGCTGTCTGTGCCTTCTGTGCACTGTTTCGAGCCATTTATCGCTGTCCGCGTGTTCCTGGACTGTTCTAAGTCGGCACGGATTCTCTTTTTCTATTTTCTGTATCTGAGAGCTCTAGCCGAGAATTTGAGGTATAATTATGTGTCCTCGTGTCCCTCCCGTAGATAGTCTGTCCCTCCCGTAGATAGTCTGTGATGACGCGATCCCGATCCCGTTTCGGGAATCGGTATTTTGAAATATTGTTGCTTTGGGTGATACGTAGATTATCGCTTACGTCATGGCGTATTTTCTATTGTGGATATATTGTGCTATGGTTGGCTTTTGGATTGAATATTCATTTTTGGGTTGGTAATTAGTGATCCCTAGTTTGGGATATTTATTTGTGTTGCGGATTGGCATCCTTCCAGGATTGGGTTGTCCCAATTATAGAGGAGATGTTGCCCAAATTTCAAGAAATATTTTAAAAAGGGATTTTCTTATAAAATTAGCAATTTGAATAAAACCTATTTTTCAAAGAAAACCGGTCTTTACAAAATGATTTATAGATTAGATTTTGTTGGTTTTTGGATTTTATGGATTTTGTATCACCAGTTAGGCGACGACCATATCGGTCGAATGAGCCTCGACGAAACGCAAACGATATAGGGTCACCTGTACGTTGAGGCGTAAGCCGCAACATGAGATTGCACGACCAAGTCTGAGACTCGTTAATTTTTAATTTAATTATAATTTATTTTAGAACTGGTACTACTTTTAGTATTTATAGTGCAGGGCCTTGGCCTACTGTTTGGACTGTTCGTGGCACTCAGAGCTCGCCTTAGGATTAATTAATTTTTGTAAAAAATTTGTTAGGGCATAAGCCCAGTTTTTCTTTTATTTCTCTGTGACCATGTATTGTGTAGCGTAGCTTTTCCTTATTTTTCTGGAATGTTGATTCGCCGTTAAACGCATAGAATATAAAATGGATATATATTTTATAAAGAAAATTAATAAGTTTTCTCACAATAAATAATCTGGTAATTTAGCAATTCATATTTTCCTCATTTAAAGAAAAGTCTAGTTTTATATATATTATAAAATACAAAGTTTTGACAAGTTAACCTATAAATCTCTATTTTTCCAATTAACTGAATTAACCGGTTTAACCAAGTAAACGATAACCAACGTAGCTCGCGACGTTAGGCGTTTCGGTAGTTAATTAAATTAACTTAAAACCTGACTAGGGTCTGCTTCTAGAGATTGTAACTAGCACACCTAGAATGGTTTTATTATGGTTCTAAGTCAAGGTTCTCAACTGTAGGATCTCGGAGACGTACTTGACTTCCTCCTCGGTACCGACATTCCTGATCCAGTCAATCAACAGAGGCAAGTTACGGTTATATTTTCTTGTATTTTATTTAGTAATTGTCAAGTTGCATGTTAAACTACATTGATACACGGAACCCTCTCCTAGGGTTCAAATATTGATTGATATTGACTGTGGGGATATTGGGGGAATAGTGTAATGTTTATGACCAATATCTCTCATATTGCATAATTGTGCGAGCTTACCCCTCTTACACACGGGGATAAGCCGTATTGCGTCGCTAGGATGCTATTGTACAACCCAAGCCGGTCATAGACGTTTACACATTCAAATCATATTGTTTTAAGAAATGAATTGTTAAATTACTGAAAAGTATTGTTTCAACTGTTTAGCCCGTATTTTTCCATTATTATTTGAAATGTGAGATACATATTCGTACTTGCTCCCTCCTGACTGGAGACCAACATTTTTAGGTGACATTTAGGATGCTGAGCTATTGTACAATAGTTACTATGACCCGGTATTGTATCCTGTGGTGTTGCCAGAGTCCCCCTTGGAGGATACAGAACCTGAGGTCGATGAACCGACCGCCTAGATAATTGTTTTCCAGTTTTTTCTAGTTTTATTGTTTTGGAATTTGTTAATTTGAATTCAGTACTTTATTTCAGTTCTTTCATTTCCAGTTGTACCTTTCAATTGTTGAATAATTTTTTTTAAAATTTTTGTATATTCAAGTTGTGACAAATATATAGATCTTGTTGTGAATACCTACATATAGAACAACTTACTGCCGCCGCCTCACAACGGTACAGGCTGGGCATGATCCGGTTCGACCCAATAATTTGGGATCAGGTCGTGACAAATTTCCCAATTTCGAATTAGAATTTATAGCTAATAAATAGTTCAATAGGTTGGTAAACATAACACTACATGTGCACGTGTCGTGGGGTGTCCCAGTGTCCAGAAAACTAGACACAATTCGTGTCTAACCACTCCACGTACACAGACACAAAAATTGTGCACTGACAGCGTCTTGTACGCGTTCATAACACTCGTGGACACGACACGACGCGAAATAGGACACATGCTCGTGTCTAGGTGTTCGCCTAGGATAGGGCTAGGGGTTGACCACCCTGAGTCATGTCCAAATCGTGTCCTCGTATGACACGAAGACAGTGTCAGAGCCATAGGCCGACCGTGCATTGACAGTACGAAATCCATGCAGCTCGAATTACTCACAAACCACTCAATAATATCCCACAAAATTTAATACCCTTTGTGTCAATCATCTCGTGTATGTGCACGTAAAATTTGGTGTCCTCTCGTGCTGTGTCCAGGGAGAACTCGGACACGGATAGCAGGACACCCGTCGAGCCCCCCGTTTTGCGTGTCCAGCACAAAATAGGAATGAGTTGGCCCATGTGAAACCCTAACCCCTAGAGACCTATTCCTGGCCGCCCAACAGCAGTACCCCCTCCCTCTTTCATTCATTTGTGAAGTTTGAGCCTCCACAAGTGGAACCCTAAGAGATCCCCTTCTCCAAAACACATTTTTCCTTCATCCGGAGTCCGTTTCTTCCCAAATGAACTCTGTTGCACTCATCGAGGAGAGGAGGATCTGCTGGAGCATTTCTAGCGAGGAGGCGGAGGCTTTTGCTTGAGGGAAATCGACCGACACGACAACCGAGGGGCTCTGTTCATTGAGTTTTTGATACTCAATAGGTAAACCCTAATCTACCATAGTAAATCTAGAATTTCCTTCATTTTTGCATCCATATAGGTGCCCTAGACTTGCCCACGAAGTTTGATTGGATTTTGACTTCGTTTGATGGCGGTATCGGACACGTGTCGGTTCTTTACGGCATATGTTCGACGAAATACCGCTTAGAATAGAAAGTTGCTTTTTTCGATTCTGTCTTCATGGATGTTTAGATAATATTATTTTGATAAACTTTTGTGAAGACGGATTTGATTTTGATGATGTTACAGCGGTATTTCGGGCATCGGACGTACGTGCACGGATTCCGTGCACGAGGTCGTGCGTGCCCTACTTTCTGTGCGTTGTATCTTGATGCACAGGCCGTATTTTTGCGTAAAATTTCTTGAGTACGTGGGGGCAACCTCTACCCCCATACTCGTAAAATTTCACGGCTTTTACTTGAGCGAGCGCGGAGAAATCCGACGTGCACCGCTCAGCTGCACTGTGCATTCAGCCTGATTTTTGTCGCTGAAACGGACTTCGTGCGTGCACACGACGCAAGAAGACCCATTCCAGGACCTAGGACACGTCTAACTATACCTAGAGTACCCGAGGGACCAACCCCGAGTTGTGGCGTGGCCGGACGAGCGAGCCACGGAGGCGGAACCGCGCGTATGAGGGCGCGCGTGAAGCAGGCCGCACGCAGGTGCGGGGCTGCGTGCATCGCTTCGGCATGATGTATCGCTTTGTTTTCGTGTCCTAGACCTACCCCAGGACCCCCCCTAGCTACTTGCACGAGCACGAAGCTTTTCATTGTGTGTGCGGTGCTCAATCGAGCGAGAACGTACGCACAAGCACGCGTTGTTACGCGGTATCGAAAATTTCCGATACGCATTCTGTGGACGCGACACGGACACGATTTCAAACCCGAGAGTATACGAGCGCATCACGTGGGTCGAGACCAACGTGTATACCGAGTTTCGCGGGTTCATTTGGTGTATATTTTATTTTGGGTCGTTGTGTGGAAAATAGGTTTTTCTTTAAATTGAATTTTGAGTTTAAATATGATATTTTGATTTCCAGTAAATTAGCTTATAAATTTTGAGTTTTTAGTACGTCTATGAGATTTTGGATTTGTGGGAACCAACTTTTGGATTTGTTTCATTATTTTCTATCATTTATGAGTATATGTGTTTTCCTTGTAGTTATGTATATATATATTTAACTATATGCATTAGAAAATCCCGTTGAAACCCATTGCTAATGTATATATGTGAGAATGGGTCGAGGGAGATTAAATTCCAGATTTGGATTCACTAAAACTATTTCAAAAACCATTGGCTATTCTTCCTTTTGAGCATTGATATATATATATATATATATATATATATATATATATATATATATATATATATATATATATATATATATATATATATATTATTATATTATTATTTTTTTATATATATAGTTAGCTATTTGTTGTATGTATGTAATAGTATATTAAATTGAAGTATACCCTAGTTGTGTTTGCTGTTTTTAATCTCAGATTTGATCCCATTTCAGTAAGCTCCAGGACACACACACACACACACACACACACACACACACACACGCACACACACAATCATTTGTTAGAATAGGGTTTGGCTTGTATTATAAATACACATGTGTGTATATATACCTATGTGTGCATAGTTTGTATGCTTGAGAACCATCTTAGAATAGATCGTAGTTGTGTATATAACTATAGGAGTCCTAGGACAGATTTGGTTTGTCATTTTGAGCCTAGTTTAGTCGAATTGGCCGACAAGTTGACCAAATTGATAAAAGTCAACTTTGGGTCAAACTTGATCCAATTCAACTCAAACGAACTCCAAATGACCTAGAATTTTGTGTATGACCTAGAAATTAGTAGACAGACTAGTTAACCCAGGTTTGACCAGGTTTGACCAGTGTTGACCTGGTTTGACGAGAGTTGACCAAGGGTTGACTTTGACCAAAAGGGACCTAGAAGCATGTAGTCTTGCATTGTAGCTATTTTTTTGACATTTTAGACTTGGTTGTGACATGTGTATACTTTAAATAGGTTTATATTGCCCCAATTTAGTTATACTTCATTATCAGCAGTTCGGTTTGCCAGGCGAGTATATTTTTTGATCTTTTCATACTTCTTTGGATATGTTCTCTTGTTATAGACTAGTATACTTGATGCTGACACGATGTTCACACGGATTAGTACCCTCTGGATCTTTTCATGCGATGTTATCCCCTCGGATACATCGAGTATACCATATTCATGTACTTTATCGTGGCCATCATGTACTCGATGTATTCATATTTATCCATGTGCACTCATGTGTTATTCATGTACACTCATGACCATATGAGCCCCATGTATAAAGTAGTTGTTATCCATGTGCAAAAACATATCATGTCTTGATTCTTGTGTATTGATTGGGGGCAGGGAGAGTGTAGTTGGTTATGTGATCATTATCTCTAGTAGGTATCCATGTGCAACTCCATATTTATCCATGTGCAACCCAAACCGTTTACATAACCGATTCATGCTCTAAATCACGCAGATGGTTACATTTCTCTATTTATCATATTATATCTCATCTTATAGTCTCTCTCTCTTGTTGATTTTTTTACAGCGATTTATGTATAGTTTTCTATAGCTTGCTTTATATGTCCAATCCTGATATGAACTGTTGTGAGAGATATGTGCCCGTTCCGTCCTGATTAGGCATAATAAAATTTTTACAGGTGATGATGAAGAGTTCTTCCCTACTTATTATGGCATTGGCTTAGATGACACTGGTGACGTGGACCCTTAGGAGGATCCAACAGTCGCTGAGGACTTGCCCATAGTCTAGCTGTGACTCAGTATTTTATTTGTCTTTCTATTTGAGACATTATGAGTTGTACTTGAGTTTTGTTCTGGTGGTTTACACTTAGACTTTTATTATATCTGTGACTCTCTCGAGATTTACTCTTCCATTCCATCTTAGGGTTGTGATTGAGTTACTTATTATTTACTCTCCATTCGAAGTTTATTCTAGATTGTGTTAGATATTATGACTCAGGACAGCGTTCTATCGTCGACACTGTGGCGTAGCCTGGGCGTATTCACCTCTCATATCCTTTCACTGGGTGCGGGTCGTGACACCTCTACCCACTCAGCAACAATGGTTCGGGCAACATCAACAGAAGATCGGGCGAGCTTTTGCCCTAGCAGCAGACGAGCAAGAACCAGAGCAGGAACCCACCGCTGATGTCATCACAGGTTCCATTTATGTGTTTTCACATACTGCTCTAGCATTATTTGATTCGGGTGCATCACACAGTTTTATATCATCAAAGTTCATTTCTGCACACTATTTAGATACGGGATTTAGCAAGATGATAAGTAGAGTTATGACCGGTGGTGGACCCATACCCATCACCGAGACATGTAACTGCCCCATAACTATCTCAGGCCACAAATTCTTAGCACCCTTACTTGTGATGCCCTTACCCAACTATGATGTAGTCCTAGGGATGGACTAGTTTAGTGAACAGCATACGCTGATAGATTGTCACAAAGGATGTGTAATCTTCAGCCTACCAGGAGAACCGGAGTTTAAAATCTCTCGAGCTCCGGAAGACATGAAGAGTGTTACCTACTCCTCTATCACCAAAGAACCCGGGCCTCCTTACCCTATTATAGCAGAATTCATGGACGTCTTTCCAGATAGTCTTCCGGGATTGCCACCAGACCGAGGTGTGGAATTCACCATCGACCTAGTTCCTAGCTCTTCCCCTATTTCTCGGGGATGCTACAGAGTCCACCGCAAGGAGGTAAAGGAGATGAAGGACCAGATTAACAAACTGAAGGCCCAGGGATTTATCAGAGATGGAGCTTCACCATGGGGAGTGCCAGTTTTGTTCGTGCCCAAGAAGGATGGGACCGTGTGGATGTACATTGATTACCGGGCGCTGAACAACATCACCATCAAGAACAAGTACCCTCTGTCCCGGATCGATGACCTGTTTGATCAACTGAGTGGAGCTAAGGTTTTTTCGAAGATAGATCTCAGGTCTGGCTACCATCAAATCAAGGTCAGAAAGGAGGATATTCCAAAGACGGCGTTCAGCACCAAATATGGGCAGTATGAATTTTTGGTCATGCCATTTGGATTGGCGAATGCCCCTGCAGTATTCATGAACCTTATGAACAAGGTCTTCCATGAATACCTAGATCAGTTTGTTTTTATCTTCATCGATGACATTCTGATCTACTCGAAGACTGAAGAAGAGCATGAAGAGCACCTGAGGAAAGTTCTAGAAACTTTAAGGAAGGAGAAGCTCTATGGTAAGCTATCTAAATACGAATTCTTCTTAGACAAAGTGGATTTTCTTGGCCATGTTGTCACAGGAGAAGGAATTTTGGTGGATCCAATGAAGATAGCTGCTATTGAGAAGTGGACTGCACCAAGTTTAGTTGCAGAAATCAGAATTTTCTTGGGCTTAGCTGGCTACTACCAGAAGTTTGTAAAGGATTTCTCCAGGATTGCTGACTCGATGACGAAGCTTACCAGGAAGAACGAAGAATTTGTTTGGTCTGAAGCTTGCCAGTCAGTATTTGAGGAACGAAATAAGATGTCACGACCCGCACCCGCTTTTCGGACGCGAGTCCGTGAGCAAGCCCAGCTACGTATCGAACGGACTCCAGCCCGACTCGAATACGTAAAGGCTGTCAAGGCTATGGTATACTACCAAATCATGGCAAACAATCTATATCTCAATCCACAATAAGAATATGAAACATGAATGAACACTATGGGTCATGGTCTGCAGCCCACTAGCATAAATGTCCGATAAGACTCTAAGAAATATAACAAGAGTCTACAACTGAAACAAGGAACAGGATAACTCATGATAAGGTATGAAAGCACGAGCGGATAATAAGCACAATAACGGTACCTGAATCCCGCAAGAACCGTAAATCCTCCGCCATCCAGAACTACTAGCTAACTCCATGCAATCACTAAACCTGAGGAGATCATCAGGTCCTCAGAGGACATAGCAAGATACATAATATACATGCCTATCTAACAGTTTTATCATGCACAAGAAAATAAGCAAGAAAGAACAAGACAAATGACTACGAACACGAACACGAATGCGA
Organism: Iris pallida; assembly: GCA_029216955.1. Lineage (NCBI taxonomy): Eukaryota > Viridiplantae > Streptophyta > Magnoliopsida > Asparagales > Iridaceae > Iris > Iris pallida. Next base: position 3,981,911 of record JANAVB010035820.1, on the reverse strand, counting down.
ACACAGACACGAACACGAACACTAGAACAACTACGTATAAATGAACTGCCGGATGAACGATAATCACGAGATCAAAGGAAGAAACCAAACCCTCATCTCGAGTGTGGACTCACGGGTTTGAACTAAACACTAACCCTCGTCCCGAGTGTGGACTCTCTGGTTAGTTCACGGCAAGGCACCCTCGTCCCGAGTGTGGACTCTCTGGCGCAAATACTACATCCTCGTCCCGTGTGTGGACTCTCTGATGTAAACACCCTCGTTCCGAGCGTGGACTCTCTGGTGCAAGTCAAGTCAAGTCAAGTCTACACCCTCGCCCCGAGCGTGGACTCTCTGGTACAAATAATCGACATCCTAGTCCCTAGCGTGGACTCACGGATGTAAACAGATCAAGAAAAACACCCTCGTCCCGAGTGTGGACTCTCTGGTGCCAAGAAAACAATGTCAAGGATTTAGCAGTTCACTTACACGTACTCGTTCTGTGGCACGACTCAAGCAAGGTACTGACGAGAACTCCAAATGTGAAACACAAGGCCAAAATATGAACATGGCTATAAACAATAAAAATAACTCCACAGAAAATAACACGAAAAGTACATGTCCATAAATAATCAAATGACTGAAAAACGAAAGAAAATACATGTAAGAAAAACTATAGAGGAAGGCAAGGTATACTTGCCTGGAGGTTGCACGCAGATCCAACAAATATATAGTCAACCGATAAACCACGAAGTCCAAGTCATCACAACTGTCTCCGAAAGCTGAAACAGACAATGCCAACAGTCTCAGAATAGTCAAATTAGCTAGGATTGCCTGTCCTTAAGTCCAATTCTGGACACAGGGGTAAAACGATAATTTTGGGCAAAAACGATATCCGCCGTTGGACCCGTGTTGCACCGAAAAGCATATCAGAGTTAATGGTCTCTAAAGTTGTCAAACTATATGTCTACGGATCCGGTTTTCTGATACGTACCCAACCGTATGTCCAAAGTTGGATTCCGGCGGGCCGTGCACAAAATCACCCGTTGAGTCGGACCGTGGGGACCGCAAAACGGCAATTTTATCAACTATCTCAGAATCGGACCAAACTTGGCATACAGGACCAGAAAAATGATACGGTCCTGTTGGTGGAAGTTTTGTCTCGATCTGACGAGCGTACACAAAGTAATTGAGAAATTTGCAAAGTACACGATACGGTAAATTTCGACGGATACGTATCAAATTCGTCGCTCACACGCGACCAATTTGAATTCTGCCAAAGCCCACACGACCATGAAACCGTTACGTAGCTTTCGATGCCTTCGGTGTGTGACCATGTCGTCCGGAATGGCGGGACGTACGTCGTGTGGAACAATTTTCTAGTTTTGAAAACAGATTTTTCTCTAACTTTGGGATTCGATTTCTCGGCGAGTAGTCGATGAATTCAAATTCCATAAGAAGGGATTCGAAGTCCTATATGTTGTCAAAAAGTGTAGTTAAATAGAAATTCTAATATGGCATTAGATCGGTCTGAATCGATCTCCAAACATGGATGTTTGGACTGTGTATACACAATTTTCGAACGGATTTTTCGCCGATGTTTGCCTCGATTTTGCGAATCAAAGGCTCGACCATATTGCAACCTATTTGTTGGGGCCTCTAGAGGGTCATATAGGGTTTCCATACTAATTTACGAAATTAAAAACGATAAAACGTACGCAAAGAAACATAGCAATAAAATCGGTACCTCGTCGACGTATGGCTGTCGTGTTCCTCTTTAACGCACTGTGCGCGCGACCCTGCCGCGACTTCGCCGTCGGTCGACGGTCGTCTTCGACCGTGGGTTGGGGTCGCCCACGGCTGGGAGGAAGGCTGCGTTTAGGGTTTTTCGAGATTCCCTCGATTCCTCTCTCAATATCCAAATATATAGGCGGCTGTACAATAGGGAGGGTTCGGGTTTGCTCGGGTTTGGGAAGAGCTTGGGGGAAGTTTGGTGTTCGGCTGATGGGTCGCCCACAGCTGGGTCGTGGGTTCGACCTGGGCTCGTGGGCATGGTTGATTTGCTGATTGTTCCTATTCTTTTCTTCTTCCCTTTTTCTTTTCTATATCTTTTCTATTTCTATTAGCAAAATACAATATATATATATATATATATATATATATATATATATATATATATATATACAGGTACATTTATACGTATATTTATACACACATAAATTATTTATATTTATATATATACATACATAATATTTATATTTATACAAAACACTCACATATATTATTTATATATATATGCACATACACGCACATATAATTATTAATTCACTCTATATATCTAAAACTATATATATATATATATATATATATATATATATATATATATATATATATATATATATATATAGATATATATATATATAAAAAATATATATATATTATATAGTAAGATATATATATATATATATATATACGAGTATTATATATACATATACCCGTATACGTTCAAATATAAGGAATAACATATTCTAAATATAATTTATAATAGAAATACAATATACTAAAATTCATAAATCAATTACAATGATATTTTATATATACAAAAATCCTAATTTTCATATATTATAAATACTCTCCTACCTATACATATATTCAAGTATATATATACAACCTAGTTAATTCCCTTAACATCCAAAATATTCATTAAAGAATTTATTTACTATATTACCAACTAAAATACTATTTTAATAGCAAGCACAATAATATATATCTACCGATTCAAAATTGCTTCCTAAATCATTAAAGTGAAATGCCACTACAACGTCCCTCTATATGGTCGTCTCTACTCGTACTACCCGACTACTAGGGCTTGGACTTGACTTGGGCTTATTCTGGACAGGTTCGGCACAAGCAGATTCTCGAAAACTCAATAATATAATTAAATAATAAATAAAACTTCGATACGGGTTAAGTCGCAACTTGGCTTGATTTTCCTAGTTAGGACGTTACTATGGCTCGGTCTTCCCTACTAGGGCTATTACAATAGTTAAAGCACGCCACTGCACTATCCGTGCCATAATTCCTAATCGTCTTGTACCCCAATTCCTAATCGTGACTAAAACCATCTACCGTAATAATAACTAAATAATTAATTCTAAAATCACTATTTAAATCAAATAAATAATAAAAAATATTTTGAAAATTTTTTTCGGGAAGGGAAGCTACAGAAGAGGCTTACAACGGTGCCGATACTTGCGCTACCCTCATGTACCGGCGGTTTCTCAATTTACAGTGATGCTTTCGGTAAAGGATTGGGCTGTGTTTTTCAACAACACGGAAAAGTAATTGCTTACGCATCTAGGCAATTACGAACTCATGAGAAGAACCATCCCACACATGATTTGGAGCTTGCAGCGGTTATATTTGCATTGAAGCTGTGGAAGCACTACCTTTATGGAGAGAGAGTGAAAATATTTATATACCACAAAAGTCTTAAATATGTTTTCACTCAGAAGGAGCTGAACATACGACAGAGACGATGGCTGGAGCTGATGAAGGATTTCGACATCAACCTGCAGTATCATCCGGGATGACACGTGTCCGATTCGGACACCAAACGGACACGAATTCTACCCAAACTTTATGAAAAGCTAGGGGACACCTAGATCTAGCCTAATATGCAAAGAAAATAGAATATTAGCATAATTTGAGGGGTTTTACCTATAGGTGCAAATAGCAAGAAAAAGCTTCAAATGGGGGGTGTTCTCATTGATAGCCAAATGCACCAAATTGATCCAAGGCTGAGATTACTCTCCATGAACAGCAAGAAGAGGTTGATTAGATTCATATGCAAAAATTTTCTTTAGATGCTCTGTATTTACAAAATTGTCATTTTGATAATATCATAAATACCCCTTCGTATAAATTTGGTCATATATATTTATTTGAATTCACAAACTCAGATTTGGATTACGATTTTCGTCTTCTTCTTCTTCACGAGAGATCTGAATTCCATTGCTCTCATCTTCAGGAGAGATCGTAAAGATCGTTCGTAGTTCACTGTGCTTTTCTTCAGTCGAACTCTGATCATCGCCCGTCATCATCATCATCATCTTATTCGTGGAGAGATTTGAAGTTTTCCGACGATTATGTCAATTATGGAGAGAATATCTTCTTCTTATTCTTCTCCATAAGAGTTAGCATCGTTTTGAAAGAAGAACGAAAACTCTTCATCTTTATTCCTGACAAATTTTTCTACAAAAAAACAAAACTCTTCAGAAGAGATCGCAAAGATCGTTCATAGTTCATTGTGCTTTTCTTCAGTCGAACTCTGATCATCGCTCATCATCATCTTATTCGTGGAGAGATTTGAAGTTTTTGACGATTAGGTCAATTGTGGAGAGAATATCTTCTTCTTATTCTTCTCCATAAGAATTAGCATCGTTTTGAAAGAAGAATGAAAAACTCTTCAATCTTTATTCCTGGCTAAATTTTTCTACAAAAAACAAAAAATTATGTTTCTGTCAACTGTTCTCCGGCATTTAACACGGAGAATGGCCATTCCCCGTGAATTTAACACGGAGAATGATCGTTCTCCTGTATTTTAACACAAAAAATGGTCATTCTCCGTAATTTTAACAACGGAGAATGGTCATTCTTCATAATTTTAACACGGAGAATGACTATTCTCCTAAATTTTAACACTGGAAATGGTCATTCTCCGTAATTTTAACACGGAGAATGGCAATTCTTCGTAATTTTAACACGGAGAATGGTCATTCTTCGTGATTTTAACACGTTAATGATCGTTCTTCGTGATTTTAACAACGGAGAATGGTCATTCTCCGTGATTTTAACACGGAGAATGACCATTGTCCTGCATTTTAACACGGAGAATGGCAATTCTTCGTCAATTTAATAAGGAGAATGGCCTTTCTCCGTGATATTACCACGGATAATAGTCATTTTTTGTGATATTACCATGGAGAATGGTCATTCTTCTGTATTTTAAACACGGAGAATGACTATTCTCCTGTATTTTAACAAGAGGAATGACCAGTTGAAACTTTGGAGGGCCTTAACTTTTGACTGGGAGGTCAAAACGAGGACCGGTTTGTCGCAAAATGAACGTATTTCTGAGGAGCATGAGATAAACTATTTCACCGTTTGACGGACTGTCGAAATTTTAGAATCACAAAAAAAATGATGTTTGGACCTCCATTTTAACACGGGGAATGACCATTCTCCGGTTTGTCGTAAAATGGCCATTCTCGTGTATTTTAATACGAAAAATGGCAGTTAATGCTGCTGATGATGATGAAGTAGGAATTGATGACGACGACATGGTGTGAAGATTGCAAATAGAGAATCACTGACGAGTTTTTGAAGTAAGTTTTGAAGATTTTGGAGGAGAAAACCTAGATTCGAAAGTGAGCAGCGTATGGAAGAAGAAGAAGTATCGAAACGTTTTTTAAGAGTAGGTTTCGTGGGTATTTTCAATAAATTAGAAGGACAAAAAGGTCATTCAGAACCCTTTTATATATTTTTCGTTAATTCTGGACACGCGATAAAATGTTATTTTGCGGTGGATTTTTCATAAAACTTTACGGTTTTTGGACATTTCATAAATTTTTCATATATATATATATATATATATATATATATATATAATATATATATATATATTGAAGCAATGGGTAATTGTGGCGAACTCGCCTCCACTGGAGCTCGAACTCCCGACCTCTTGGGCCGCATGCATCTCTCTTAACCACTAGACTAAAGATCTTCATATATATATATATATATATATATATATATATATATATATATATATAAACTCTAGCCTAGTGGTTAAGAGAGATGCATGTGGTCCAAGTGATCGGGATTCGAGCCCCAGTGTAGGCGAGTTCACCACAATTACCCATTGCTTCAAAAAAAATAATATATATATATATATATATATATATATATATATATATATATATATATATATATATATATATATATATATCTGACGATATAGGGCTACGAACTGAGCCTGCGTGGGGCAGAATGAGGCGTCCGTGTAGCAAACTCAGTGCACGGTCGTCGTGCGATGGATCGGGGAATCGACACCATTCGCCCACGGGTATAAGCGACAGACCGACGACGCGGCCCGTCGTGCGGCGCTGCTGAGGGCGACGAGAAGACGTCTGCCATAAACGATCGCAGGCTCGATCGTAAGGGCGTCGGCGATCGTCGCCAATATGCGCGTCGTGCGCATAGAACGGGCGGCTGGACGGAATCGGTAGTCGCAGTCGGCAGGGAATCAGTGGCCGTCGTACTGGCCGTCACCCTTAGTCGTCGAGGGCGTCTCTTCGGCGTCATAGGCAAAGCGAGGTGTTGAGTAACTGCCGTCGAAAGACGGTGTGCTGCCGAGTGGAGCTCTGGAGCGCACGGAGTGTGCGGGGTGCGTGTGCACGGCGATGATGACAAGGCCAACGGACTACGTCCGCACTCCAAAAGTCGTTCCATACGACAGGCCAAGAATCGTGTGCGTGGGACACACGATTATACTGTGCCCGCACGCGTTGGAGAATATATATATATATTAAAAAAAAAAAAAAAAAATATATATATATATATATATATATATATATATATATATATATATATATATATATATATATATATATATATTGAAGCAAAAAAAAAAAAAAAAAAAAAAAATATATATATATATATATATTGAAGCAATGGTTAATTGTGGTGAACTCGTCTCCACTGGGGTCGAACTCCCGACCACTTGGGCCGCATGCATCTCTCTTAACCACTAGGCTAGAGTTCATTTGCACATATATATATATATATATATATATATATATATATATATATATATATATATATATATATATATATATATACATATATATATACATATATATATATATACATATATATATATATATATATATATATATATATATATATATATAGTTCGGATCGAGAGCCCCCCAAAAGCCTCCATCTTATTGCACCGTTGGATCAAGGGGACGCGCCCGCGGGCCCCACATAGCCCGCTCGATCCAACGGTGCACTGGAGGGGGGGGGGGGGCCTTTTTGTGGGGCTCCCGCTGGGAGGCTTTTGATATATATATATATATATATATATATATATATATATATATATATATATATATATATATTGGGTGTGCAGTAGCGATCTAGTATGCACTTTTTCACTAGCCATATTTTATGTGCTGGGAGTAAGAGAATATGATCATAATTTATACAATGGGTATTAGCTGGGATAAGAATAAGATAGTGAAGAGAGAGATGCATGGGCGAATTTTTATGATAATCGGTGCAAAATTGAAATTTATAATAAACTGAAGTTAAATAAATAATTTGGTTAGATTTTCAATGTTAGGTTTGGTTTTCGATTTTAGGGAAGTAAAAAATTCAAAATTTTTGTTCGGATTAAGATTTTGGAATTTGGGAACCCAACCGAATGCAAAACATTAACTATACCTTCAACCCCATATATGTTTATCTTTTTTCAATTTTTACATTGCATATTTTTAATTTATTTGTTGTTGTATTGTGTAACTGTGCCATTCTACTGATTTGTAATTACATGCTGTTTTATTGATTGTTGGTTTTTGATTTATACAAAAAAATGTATTTGTGAACTAATATAGTCCCATCCATTACGCAATAGACCTAGCAAAATCGGTCCAACCGATTAAACCGAACAAATAAACTGAAATGGTTTGGGTCGGTTTAGTTTGGATGAACCGAAGCGAACCGAACGAATCGAATCCAACATAATCCAATGTAGGGGTGAGCATCGGTTCGGTTCGGTCTGAACCGAACCGTTTTAAGTAAAATCGACGGTAACCGTAAATCGTCCATTAAAAATCGAGAATCGGACCGACCAAAATTTAACCCGACCTGAACCGAACCGAATTAGACCGGTTCGATTTTCGGTTGGTTCGGTTTTACGGGCTACTGGACTAGGCCGGATTTTTAATGGGCCTGGGTGTATGGAAAATGAAATAAAAATCAATAATAGGCTGGAATTTTTTAATGGGCCGGTTTAATGCACAATACAAATTTTGTTATATCTCAAAATATACATATAACAGCATAACATTGAATTTCAAATTGGACTTGAAGTCCTGTGCACAGTATAACACAAATATCAAGTCTCCACTCTCCTGTACAGAATCCTCTTCAATAATACAAAATACCAACAAATATACAAATTACATCCGGTAGAGAACACTCAGAACAGAATAAATATATATCATGTACATGTATCCGGTAGAGAGCACTACAGTATAATACAAATATCCAGATTAAGTTACACCACAGTATCCAAGTCTCCAGTACAGAGAACCGAACTAATATATACAAATTACAAATTCACAATCAAGAAGAAATGTTCATTTTGATGTCAGCACATCCAATCCAAGATTCCAAATTCACCACAGTATCCAAGTCTCAAGTACATAACCGAACTAATATATACAAATTACAAATTCACAATCAAGAAAAAATGTTCATTTTGATGTCAGCACATCCAATCCAAGATTCCAAATTCCAGACTCAACACACAAGTTAAACCTGCATTATATACAATAGCTAAAAAAGGCTCAGAATGGCTTTTAATGCGTCATTAAAGATGCAATGTATGCCTCGCCAATGGCTGCAACGAGTGCCTCACCAATGGCTGCAACGAGCGCCAAATCATCATCGCCAATTCTAATGAAAAAACTGAGTAAATTGGTTGAATATTAAAAACGACTATGAAGAGAGTACCTCACCAATGGCAGGCTTTAACAAATGCCTCGCCAATGGCTGCAACGAGTGCCTCGCCAATGGCTGCAACGACCAACAAGTGCCCCGCCTCTACAAGCACTCAAGCAGTATCCAACATGTACATGTATCAGAACACGAAAGTATCACTCATCAGAATATGATGCAAGTATCTAAATTACTGAACAGTTCAAAGAAAAAGTATCAAAATTACTGAACAGTTAAAAGGACAGTATGAAAATGGTTGTTTTCCAGAGAAGGAGAGTATGAACTATGAAAATGACTTTTCCAAAACTGTATTTCAAAATGGTTGTATTAGAAGATTCAGAAAAAGCATGTACCTTTCCAGAGCAGTTACAAAATGTGTCAAATTGACATATTTTTCCAGACCAATATCAAAGAATTAGAAAAGTATCAAAATTTCAACAGAACAGCATCAAAATTGCCTTTTCCAGAACTGTAAATCACAACGTATCAAAATGACTGACATATTACACTATTGTAAGTCATAGAGTATCCAACAGTAGCTGTAACTGTAAGTCATAGAGTAGCCAGCACTAGCAGTCTAGTAGAACAGTAACAAAATAACTGACATATTACAATAACGTGCTCCAAAGACACTAATTTAAAAGAGGAAAAGTAATCAAACCTCGCTCGTTGATGTTGAGTCCACCGTTAACTTACCCAATTCTAAATGAAAAGAACAAATCAATGAACAAGTTAAAACTATATCAAATTGAAAGAATGTAATACAATATAGAAACTGAAAAATACTCATTTCAACTTTGTAGATATCCTCGAAATCTTCTTCAATAATAGAAATAATGGATCGATCGGAAGGGCTCCTAAACCAATCTTGGCAACAAATAAGTGCTTGAACAATTTTAGGAGTCAAAGAACTTCTATAACAATCAAGCACACGACCACCCGTACTAAAAGTGGACTCGGAGGCCACGGTAGATATGGGAACGGCCAAAATATCCCTAGCCATCTTCGAAAGGATCAGAAAACGGGGAGAATTAAGCTTCCACCATCCCAAAAAATTAAAATCTTCACTTTCATCGTCGTCGTCATCTATGGTGCTCTCCTCTAGGTAACGTTCGAGCTCAGATTTAGTGTCACCGCCACCTAATTCCATCTTGTGCTTCTTGAATTGGGCCTTCATAAATTTTTTCAATTGCAATGTTTTCCCGGCTGATTTTCACTAGTAGATTGTATCATATCACTAGTAGTAGTACTATTGCCACCAATTTGAGTAGTGCTAATATTTTTGTACTCATTGAATATAGAGTACAAAATACTCTTCACTTTCTTTTTCATGGAATCGCTCTTCTCCGTACCATATAGTTGATTAAGAGAATATTCCACATACTCCAACTTATGGTGTGGATCAAGAATTGGTGCTATAAAGATAACCATATTCATTTTCTCTATGTCCTCCCAATACTTATCATATTTTTCTCTCATTTTAGTGGCCATTGTAGCTAAGTCAAAGTCACTACTCTCCTTCAAAGTACGCAATATGTCACCCTCGAATTTCACTATACGTATTTTGGTATACGTGCACGTATCTCGGACCCGTATTTCGACTTGTCCTGACTGGGTAAGTCTTGGGTTTTTGTATTGGCATGGGTTAGTCAACATTTCATGGTTCGTGTGGTTCATCTTGGTTTTGGCATGCATTGGGATCGATTGGGTCCGGCTTGGTTTGGCTCGGTTTGGGTTAGTAAGCAAACCTCTACCTACCGTCATCCCCTCATTTATTAACCCAACAACCCTTCTCTCTCCTCATTCATTTCTCATTAACTCTTCTTCTTCTTCAGTTCTCCATCGAACGCCTGCAGTAGGCAAATGTATCTTGCCTTTACTTGAGAACCCATTTTGATGGTTCCAATGGTTTCTTAGCGTGATTCTAAACCACTTTAGAACTTGAAGATTTTTATTTGGTGCATGGATTTTCGTAGATCTAGATTTTAGCATTTTTTGAATCATTATGGTTTTGAACTACTAAACTAGGTTGTTTTCGAAAATGGAGAGTTCCATATAGTAGGAATTTCGATTTTACGCAAGTTTGGCTTTGAATGGTTGGATTTCATCAAGTCTTGGCCGAGATAGGGCTTCTTGAGTCCTGGAGACCCATAGCTGCTTGTCTCGGCCTTCGGGAGAAGACGAGCCCTTTACGCACACGTTTTATGTGCCAGCGTAGTGTTCTCCCTTTACGCCCATGTTATTACGTGCCAGTGTAGTATTTTTTCCTTTACGCACACGTATTCGCGTGCCAGCGTAATCTCTTCTACGCCGGGTTCATCCGAGCTCTACGCAGGGGCAGACTCCCGCTCGTGTAGAGTCTCGTTCGAGTTCTCGTGCACGTAGAGTCTCGCGTGCGTAGAGTCTCGCGTAGAGTGCTTGCTCGCGTAGAGTGCTTGCTCGCGTAGAATGCTTGCTCGCGTAGAGCGGTCTGTCCTTGTTCTTGCCCGTGTAAAGCTACGTTTACGCTCGGGGCTCCTTGGCCTAGCGTATTTTAGCTAGCGTAAAGGCCTTGAGCCCCTAAACGCACCCGATTGCCCTTCTATGTTCTTGCACTTTGGTCATAAACTTGATAATCACGAATTGGTTAATTGTACATGGCACGGTATGACAAGTAACTGACATGACAGGACATGACCTGACAAGATATGACAAGTAAGCATGATGGGAACTATTGAATGCTATTGCAACGGCTAGCATGACATGACAAGAATGAATGGTCTGGACACCGTGGACGATTGTGTTTGTACAATAAACCAGTATTGTCTTACATCATGTCTAGGACATGGACTCCTGAGTACCACGGTCAGGGGTACATACTGAAACTGACTAAGGCTAATAACTAGAATAATCTAGTAGTCACGAAGAGATTTTCCAGCTACAGGCAATCTCGTTATCTGGGCACCCTATCATGGGATTTGTAGCCTGCCATCGAGTAGGGCACATTTTCAGTACACTGTCATGTGTTACACCCTTCAAGCTACTTAAGGGTACATGCATTTCTTGGACGATGTACCCACATGTACTCAACCTCTAATTGCGTCTGGATGACCTGGATGGTCTGCAGGACTTGTGGTTGTTGGAACAATCTCATTGCATCATGCTAGTAACTAGGCATGTGATAACCCTAGTTAGTTAAAGTATCAAGCCGTACTCATTGCTTGGCCGTGATTGATTGGATGGAGTCCAGCACAGTCTAGTCTTATCATGATCCTGTACAAGATTGTTACATGCCCTGATTGCTTGTGCTTTACTTTATGGATAAATGGTGGGAAACCAAATTTCGTTCAGATGAAGGGTTACAACTCCGGTCCTTGTTTGGTTTAAGGGTTGTAACTTGGTTATCCGAATAGTCCCATGGTTACCTTATCGTATATCATCATGATTTTTCATACCTCCAGTCTTTTATTATATAATTATGTTTTGTGCTAATTACTGATTTTAGTTCTTAAGTGAAGCCTCCTTTGTGGCACTTGCTCTTTCTGGGATCTGAACGACCTGGTTTTGCATGACCAGATACCGAAGCGGCTCTAGAGGATCTTCCTACCTTCCAGCCAGATGGTGACCATCAGGCGTAACCCTGGCAACGAGTGGATTTCATTTTGTTCTCCCACTCTATTGTAAAAGTATTCTTTTGAGGCATTTAGCCGACGAGCATGTGTTAGCTCGATTGCACTTTACTTACTGTCTTCCTACGGGCTGTAACATGATTGACAAATCCTAGGGTTGATCATGTATGACTGGAACTCTTGCTAGTCTTCATATTTTGTACGACTAGCTTCATGATCATCCAAATATGTAATGTATGGGACGCCTTACTATTGTATATTTGGTGCTCTGACATCTTGTAACTGCTATCCCTTGCTTGAGATTGAGACACTAGGCCTGTTCATGACAATAAAAGACTGATGGCTTGTAGTTAAACCCACATGTATCTAGACAGTCGTGACCGTATATCGAGGTGGGTTGTACTTTAATATACGTAGCTGGCTGTGTCCGCCCCCGCTCTCCAGTATTCTGGTCCTGGGATGTGACACAATAGAATGTCAATTGATGTGATTTCATCAAAAAAGTTATTGCAAGTGACATACAAAGAACCAGAGATACGTAATATGAGATCATAGAAGTGTACTAGAAAAGTGCACAACCTTCTAGCATTGGACCAATCTTCTTCACTAGGATACCCACCATTATCCACTAGCTCTAATCTGAACCACGGGTCGACAGATGTTTATCTCTCAAAGACACTTTCAAACCTTTGAGCCGTGTCTAACATCAAGAATGTAGAATTTCAACGAGTACTCACATCAAGACACAATAACTTTTTGTTTTGTATCTTTTCGGCTTCAACACACTCCTTAAATTTTTGGAATCTACTAGGAGAGTGTCTCACATATCATATGGCTTTCCTAACACGAGAAATCGATGAAGACATCAATTTCAAACCATCAACCACAACGAGATTGATGATGTATGCAATGCATCTCATGTGTAGATACTTGCAATTTAGAATCCTATTTCCCCAATTCTGAATTTTCTTACTCAAGTAAGAAATAGCAACATCGTTGGAACTTGCATTGTCAACTGTGATTGTGAATACTCTATCGATGCCCCACTCAAGCAAACATTTCTCAACCTTTTTCCCGATGGCCTCCCCTTTGTGACTAGTAATTGGACAAAAATTTATAAAAATTTTTCAATTTCCATTCTTCAGTTATGAAATGTACAGTAAGACACATATAATTTATCTTTTGTAATGATGTTCATGTGTCCGTTGTAAGGCATACCATTTGATTAGACTCTTTCAAGTATGATTTAAACTTAGTCTTTTCAGTAGAGTACATATCATAGCAATCTCGTGCCACGGTCCATCTTGATGGAATACGGAATATAGGACACGCAACACTCAGAAAGTGTCTAAAGCCTTCACATTCCACAGTTCGAAACAGAAGCTCATCAACAATAACCATGTGTGTCAAGGCTTTTCTCACATCATCCTGATTAAATTTCCAACTAGTAAGAATTTTATCCTTGCCTTTAGCATTGGGTTGCAAGTTCAATATTGATTGATTAGAATCATGATTTTTTGGATTCATCGAACATGCATTCCAATGGTTTCTCACATTTGTTGTTCCATTCACTTTACTATGATAGTGATATTCTTTTCTACAATATTTGCAACTAGCCCTTGGTCGACCTTCCGCATCCACGGATCTAATAAAATCTGCCCAAAAGGAGCCCGTTTCTTTGTAGGCTTTCTAGTAACGCGAAGACTCGAATTAGGAATGGAGATTAGCTCATTAGTGCCTTGAGAACTAGTTGGTGGTTGAGGTGGATCAACTTCGTGCGACATCTAAAAAAGTTAATTAGTTTCAATGGCAGTGTATGGACATGAAACTTGAATAAAAATTAAAGAATACGCACATTGCATAAATATGAAGCACGCACATTGCATGAATAGGAAGTGGTTGCCATAGATTTGTATTACCTAACAAACATCACATAATTAAGTAAGTAATCTAAGCTACCTAGCTAATCCTTACCTAACCCTAAAAGATAACATGATATTCCTAGTCTACACAATGCACATTACATATAAACTGCACAATATATGAACTGCACTGCACATTACATATAAACTGCAATGCACATTAATATAAAAATATTCCAAAAAATAGTTTTAAAAATCCCAGGTCCTGGATACTGAAATATATAAACCGTACAGTGCACATTACATATAATCTGTACATCACAGGTCCAAAACAATATGTAATTAGAGCTTCATTTTTAACAAAAAATAGTTTTGAACAGCCAGGACACTGAGAAATGAGACTTACTTCAAACTGATATGTATTTTAGTAAAATTTATAATACTTGGAACATTTTTATATACTGATATGATATGTACTTCAAACTGACATATCTAAATTGTGACAATATTGTCCAAGACTCCAAATCTAACAAGTAACAACACTACAACAGAGAGCAGTGTGTATATAAACATGAAACATCACTACAAGAAAAAAAATCTCTTTTACAACGTTCCATCTACAACACTTCCTAAAAACGTTGTTAAAAAGGGGGGTCTTCTACCACCTTTATAGTAGAAACATTGTAAAATACATGTACAAACAACGTTTTATATTCAAACGTTAAGGCTTCTACAATGGTCATTCACAAAAGTTGTGTACTACTGTCTTCAACAACATTTTATTAACATTGTAATATTTATTAATTTTGACAACATTTATTTAAAGTTGTCAAAGTTATTTATTTTGACAATGTACTTAAAATATTGTAAAAATGTCATGTTCAACAACGTTTATCAAATGTTGCAATTTTTTTATATTTTACAATGTTTGTTTGATGTTGTAAAATTAATTTTATTTTACCACTTTATATAAACATTGTGTATGTCATATCATTTTACAATATTTAAGAAACATTGTAAAATGGTTATATTTAACAACCTTTAAAAAATATTGTAAAAGATGTGTATTTCACAATGTTTAAACAATATTGTAAGTTTATATTTAAAATAATTATATGATGATATTATTTGAAATGCTGGTCTTATTAGGTCGATACCTCACTTGGTGGCATCTCATGATTAAATGGATATGTCATGTGCTGAAACCCATCCCTCCACGGCTTCGAAAGACAAGCCTAATATAATAGCTTATCTTCATTCTTGTAAAAATTTTGACTTCTCAAACTCTATTTTACCCTTTAAAATGCTGCTTTACCTTAGATTATGTCATATATTCAATTAATGAATCATTAAAAATATCTAACAACTATCAGAATTTCTAAAGCTTAACCATTAATAATAAGTTTTCTTCATTTATATGCTTTTACAACTTACTATGCTTCACTACAAGAATTACCCCTATTTCGCAATGGTTTTGGCGCAACGGTTATATGGGTGTTGCTGGAACTATTATTTGCAGCGATCTAATAACGGTTATAATAACTGTTACCTAATTAAATATGTTTGAAACTGTTAGAAGTGAACCGTTGCCTTATAAAACCTTTTACAACGGTTGATAAATGCTTGCTAAACGTTTTTCCTTTTTACAATGGTCCAACAACGATTTCATGAAAGTGTTGTCAGAGTGAGCTGAATAGGCAACGGTTATGGAAGGGTTTTAAGTAACTATTGTAAATTTGTTAGTATTTCGCAACAATTAGTTTAAGACTTATAAAAAGACCTACTGTTAGCAACAATTACGGAACGTTTTTTGGAACTATTATTTATAATGATTGTGCAAGAATTTTTTTTGCAACTATTTGCATTTTTTTGTTAAATAACAATGTTTGTGATAACAGTTGCCGAAATAACAATCAATTGTTGCAAGCTATTGATCTCGCAATAATACTTGTTTATAATGGTTGCAAAATCAATATCCAATTTGAATTAATTTTACATATATTTTGATTAACACTAAAAGAAATGTGGTCATTTTACAATGCGCATTTTACAGTTTGCATCATTTGTACGTTGTAAATAACAAATATTAACAATGTGCAAATTTGTGAATCGTAAAAGAGTTTTTTTTTTTTTTTTACTTTTCTACAACGTGTTTGCCTTGCAAGCCTTCATTGAAAACTCATTTATGACGTGTTTTATGCTACTTTGTGATTGAAGACTCATTTATGGTGTGTTTTATGGCACGTTGTGATTGAAGACTAATTTATGACATGCTTTAGAAGGTTGTGAAAGATGTTTTTTAATTTCCCTCTTTATAGACTTTTACATGACAAATAAGTGTTATGGCGGCAAACATACTCCCAATTTTTCATTTTCCTCCCCCGACCCTCCCCAAATATTCATTCCCTCCTCAGAGCCCTTCCCTCTCTTTGCTAAACCTAAATTTTATCGCCGGCGCTTCTCCGAAGAACTATAGGAAGAAAGGAAAAAAAATGGTACTTTTATCATTCTTATTCTCTAAAAAACTCACAACTTCTCTTCTATTGTTTTCTTAGGTTTCTCTGTTAATTCATCTTATTTTTCGATAATTCTTCGACCCAGACACCGAAGAAGGAAAAGGCCCCTCCGCCATCATCGAAGCCCATGAATTCCGGCGGCGGGAAGCAGAAGAAGAATGTTCAATCCAACTCCAAACTAAGGGTTCGGGTTAGTGTATATATATATATATATATATATATATATATATATATATATATATATATATATATATATGTATATATATATATATGAGGATATATATATATATATATATTTGTTTGTGGTGCTTAGATTAGATCCGATTGGATTTTTGTGTGTGTAGAAATGGAGCAAGGAGAAGCAGAAGGAGAAGGTGAACAACGATGTCCTCTTCGACCAGGCCAGCAATGAAAGATGATAGCTGAGGTTCCTAAGTACAAAAAGAGAACTCCTTCCATGCTCTCCGAGAGGCTCACAGTATAAAGATTCAAAGTTTCCCTGTCGGTGTTCGTTAGAAAGCCTTAGAGGAATCCAAGTCCGAATCCTGATAAAGACAAACAAGTGGCATTTGAGAAAAGACCTTGTTTCTTATATTCCTTCGACTTTATTGATTAGTATATGGTAGGTACTAAAAAAGTTTGATCTTTGATATTGTAAGCCCCTGTTTTTAATTTTAGTTTTAGTAGTGCTACTTAATTTTTAATGTTAGTTTTGGCCTTAAAATATTTTATTAGGATTTTTAGGAATTTTCTATAATTTCTAAATGAGTTTTATATATAAAAATA